>OMLC01035426.1:8219-34777 GCA_900302585.1 Regalecus glesne
CTATATCTACTTGAAATGGAAAAACCTCAGTCGTTTAGATAAGACCATGTGAGTGGAGCCTGATAAGTTTGTTAGGGTGTCAGATGATATACTGTGGCTATATATTATATATATGATTATATATATCACCAACACAATAATGAAAGTGTTTAAGTTGATGGTAAAGCTATGTGTGTGCAAATTACTGATTGGCTCTGTATTGTATTGTTCTTTGTCTAGTTGACCTACTTGGCCTGCTGAAGTGGCGCTCCAACACCAGCCTCCTGCAACAGAACCTCCGACAGCTTATGAAGGTGGAAGGCGGGGAAGTTGTCAAGGTCAGAAGAATAAATTAATGCTCAGACCCTGTAGTTTCAATTATGCTTAGCTTCTGTATTTCATGACAACCATACACTGACCAAACATCTCCCTGTGTTTCGGTGCTTCAGCAAAACGTTAGTTGATCACAGTGTCATCGCTTTGCTGTGCATATTCATGAAGATATTCTCTATGGCTGAATCAAAGCAGGCTTCTGACTGAATGCACAGGAGAAATTTCTCAACAGTCTCTGATACAGGCAGTCCAATCAATCCTCGTTTTTTTTTTCTTTCCAACTGAAAGACAGCCTGTCTTGGCAGCTATTCTGCAGATGAATTTGCCGCTTGTCAAGGGAAGCAGGAGAATGGTGTTTCTTTTAGAGCTTTGCCAACTAAAAGGAAGAATGTAGCACCACACACACTTGACAGTTCAGTTTCCCTGGTGTCAAAAATTTAGGTGATTCCTTAAGGTATTCATCATAGAACAGATAAATAAATCAGTATCTGGTGAAAAATGTGCATTGATTGGTAGGCCCTTGCCCAGGCGGTTATGATTGGTCAGTACACATATCAGCTCTGCCTATACTTTCTCATTAAACCATAAGGGTGCAATTAGTTTTTCCCCCAATGCGACGCTAAATTATTCTCTCAGAACAACACAGAGCTCTATATGTTGCCATGCTGCCGCATGGTTATATTTTCAGCTTGGCATTTATATGCTAATTTAGATTCCATTGTGGATTGCAAAGCGTAGGCCCCAGATGAAAAGTGTAGAACTGGTTTTTGAGGTTTCAATTTTTGACAATTCAACTTCATCTCCGTAAGACATCTTGAGTGAAACTTCTACCTTTGCCACTGTAACACAGCCTACTACCCTTCTCCTTGCACCGGTGTGTAACTTTGATTTTTTTTTTTGAATCTATTATCCACTCTGTGTTTATCTATCATTTGGGCAGCATGAGTCAGGAGGTAGAGTCTAAAAATTGGAAGGTCGCTGGTTTGATTTCTGTCTCCAGAAACCATGTTGAAGTGTCCTTGAGCAAGACACTGAACCTCTAACTACTCTCCAGGCGATGCAGCTGTCCACTGCTCCTATAGAATATGATGGGTTGCATAGGACAAATCTCATCGTAAAAAAGAGTGACCAAATAAAGTGGCTCTCCTTTCTTTCCTTTCCTTTTTTCTCTCTATGAATACATATCCTTGAGAGTAACGTTCTGCTGTGTTTCAGAATGCCTTTAACAGCTGATCTTATGATGCCTCAGAATCAGCTGATTTGCCATGTGCTAAAAGAGGATTTATAGGCTAACACTCACAGCTGTTATAGCCTTTAAGGTTTCTCCGATGTTGTTAAATTGGTCATCTCCTTGCCACTGATGTTCCCGTATTAAGTTTGGGTATTCTTAAAGGGAGTTTGTGGTCTGTCCGACTGCTTTGGATTAACATTCTCATCAAAATGACTTGCTCACTGTTTTTGCTCTACTCTCCTCAACTCCGCACAGTTTTCTGCTCCACTGTAATTATAACAGTGGAGCAGAAAACCCTTCCACTCTGCAATATCCAGAATAATAAAATCTTCACAGTTTCGGGTTGCGATTTGACAAAGCATGATTGCTGTTATCATACTACACATTTAAATTCCTGACCCACGAACAGTAAATGGTAAGGTTAAGCATTATTGAGAAGCATGAAACGATATAGCCCAAATTATTTAGGATTAGGAGTAGTCTTATCTCTCCCTGTGGTTCAGATCACTTTGTCTACTTCTCTTGATGTGATGAAATTGGGAGTATTTCGGCGGACAAGCGGCTGTGTAATTTGTTCATATGAGCCTTTGATGTCACCAGCTGTGTTCGGAATTCTCATCCCAGAAAACCCTTTTGCTATCCTACTCAAATAACATTGTTTATAAAGATAGGTTCAATTCAATTTGATGTGAATAAACTGTTGGTTTTTTAGGGGGGGGGGGTTTCTTACCATTTTATCATCCTTCCAAAGAATGTTTTTGGAGATGGTGGTGTGTGGCAGTATTTTTCATTAAAAAAAATATTTCTCCCAATTGTAATTTTTGATTTATCCTCTATTTGAGGGAAATATGCCAAGGCTTTCTAATTTATATGCATGACGTGCCTTGCATTTTTCATCCCAGTTTCTTCAAGACACTCTGGATGCTCTCTTCAACATCATGATGGAGAACTCTGACAGTGACACATTTGATACCCTGGTCTTTGATGCCTTGGTAAGCAGGACTCTTTAAGAGCATAGAGGAATTCAATCCAGCATTGCTCAGTTGCATGCTTGTGGGAATAAGCATATAGTAACCGATTCAGGAGTATGTCGTCACTCTGGCCATATGCCTAAAAAGTGATGGAGTGGATTGGGGGGAAGCGAAGATGCATGAATATTTTAAGCACGAGCCGTCTTTTGTCAGAGATTCTAGATATTCCAGAGAAAAAAATAACTAAGCTAATAAGCTAAACTAATTTGAATCAGATCATCATTATATTAAATAAAGAAAAATAAGAAGACATCTTGCCATTCATCTGAAAGTCTTCTTCAACTCTGCAGTCAGCCCTGTGAGGTACCCAACCCCCTGACATGGCAGATGATGTGATTCAAATTATTTTTAAAAAATTTAATGGATTATTGAAAAAAAAATGGATCCATTTGGGCATTGGTTGCCTGGAGCTTAGCCTGTATGTGAGTACCCTGATTTACATTTCTATGCCTTGTCTATGCCAAGGGGTCGGGTACCTCACAGAGCTGACTTCAAAGTTGATGAGGACATTGCGATGAATGTTGAAACGTCCTCCTCTGTTTTGAATTCATATCCAGATGATTGGATACATTTTTTAACCTGGATTATTGAGCATAAAATATATATCTTTTATTAGAGGCACAAATGTATTATCCCTTCCTTTTGGACTAAAGCGATGTGTGCAGACACAAATGTTGATCCTCTATTTCCATTTGTTTCCTGGAGAGTATCATATGTTGACTTATCACTGCGTCACATGATAATTTTATATATATTTTTCTCCGTTCTGTGTGTTTCATTGTTACTTATTACTATGCCGCCAAGCATAACTTTTAAGCAGCGCCTCATCATTGATAAGCTGTAAACATTGTGACAGCATCTGTTTTCAGTGGTAAAAACAAAGTGTAAAACAAATTCATATCTCCCAGGGTGTGCAGTCTGCCACAGGGTCTGTGTTTTCTGCACTCGTAAATGCAGAATGCATAACGTGGCTCCTCACAAGAATGTTAAGCAAGTCAAGTGCCTTAGGGTACACACAAAGATTTACAAAATGAGAATGTCTCTGTGGGGATACCTACCTACTCGTACTTATCATGCTTTTCCCAACAATCTACAATATCAAAATTTCATTGCAGTTTATAGCCCCTACTCTTTTCCCTATAGGTTATTGAGAAGGAAGAGCTGGAAAGTGAGCAGATTAGATAACATGCATCTCGTGTGGACTCATCACTGCGTCAATATGCATGAATTTTTTAGCACTAGAATATTATTTTTGTTAATCGCGTTGGTGGAAGATTTAACTTTCCATTTTCCTATAAGATAAACCTAAGATAAAGATCTTGTGAAAGCAAAACTAAATTGGTCTGTTTGAATTTTAATTTCACAACTTTCTCGTGTATTAATTCATCTTTGTAGCCACTGATTAATCTCGTGGCATCTTTCAGGATCTGTCTATCTTGCTTCCCATCACCTAAAAACATCACAGGGCAAATTTGAAAAAAACGTTTCATTACTCGCAGTACATAAAGTGTGTTGCCAAGGTGTCCTAGATTATATGCAGTTATGAGAATTGGAAGAAAATTACTTTTTGCTTCTTTCCAAACTGGTTTATTTTCCTCATTCCTTTCAGCATGTTGAATGAGATAAGCTATTTTACTTAGTTTCTTTTGGGAGAAATCTGGTTCACATTTTGATAAATTTGTCTTTCTTTGACAGGTGTTCATAATTGGCCTTATAGCTGACAGAAAGTTTCAGCACTTTAACCCTGTTCTTGAAACCTACATTCGAAAGCATTTCAGTGCTACCCTGGCTTACACGTGAGTAGATTACACTTCGTGGCTACTATGAGACACTTAGAATATCTAACCAAGCACTGAAAAAACACAGTTAAGAACAAATGAGGTCCTGCTGCAGAACTTGATAGTCCAGATTGGTCTCTTACATTGTGTAACTGAGTTTGCTTCAACAGGAAGCTTACCAAGGTTCTGAAAAATTATGTGGAGAATGCAGAGAAGCTGACGGAGCAGTTGCTGAAGGCCATGAAGGCTCTGGAGTACATCTTTAAGTTCATCGTCCGCTCCAGGGTGCTTTTCAACCAGTATGTCATCCTCACTCAAACACACGCATATGCACGTGTACATATACATATGCCCAAGAATACTCAACATATTGTGCAAAATCTCTCAAAGCTTGGTTGTTGTCTATCTTAATGGTATTAGTGCCCTATCCATCCATGCATCCGTGCATCCATCCATCCATGATCAACTTACTTATTCAAATTCAGGTCATGGAGTCATTCTGGCGCTTATCCCAGTGCTCTTTGGGCTAAAGGTGGGGAGACACCCTGGACAGGTTGCCATTCCATTGCAGGCCTTTAGCAGTGAGGTGTTTAGTATCTTGCTCAATGACACTTTGACATGCCTTCTGCAGGAGCCGGGGATCTAACTCCACATATGCTACCAAAATGGGTCAACAATTTCAAATGATGACAATTCTGTGTTTGAATTTTGACAGGAAATGTATTTTCCAGTATGTTTTTTGTTGGCATAGTTTAGTAGGTAGGGCAGTTGTCTGGTAATTAGTAGATTGGTGGTTCGTTCCCCAGCCCCAGGCAGAAAGTGTGTTTAAGTGTCCTTGAGCAAGACACTAAACCCCTAACTGCGCAAGCCCTGCGATGGAATGATGACCTGTCCAGGGTGTTTCTTTGCCTTTCGTATTTGGCCTTAATCCCCCAGGCTCGGTTAAATCTGAGGCATGCATTGTAAAGTTCTTTGAGTGGTTGCTAGACAAGCATAATATAAAAGGCATTATATAAAAATTAGCCTGTTTACCACTTCACTCAAAGAGTACAGGGATAGGCTCCAGCATGACTCCATGACCTGATTTCAGATAAACGGTTTATGATTGATGGATGAATGATTATATTTTTGTCTTTTATTCCTATAATCCTAGTCAATTATGCTACTTTGCTTCATCAAAGCTGTTTCTGAGAGAAGGTTATATTTATTGTAGTAGTTTTTTCTATTCCTCTGTAGGCAAATTAACCAACTAAATTGGGTGGGTGTTAAGGTTTGTGAATAATATACTTTCTACGGATGCATTTGTAATTGGCTATGGGCTTGTTCAATGGAGGATAATCTACAGCCTTGGGCCAGTGTCTCTCAGGCTGGAAGAGTGATTGATGTATGACCCTGGTCTAATTGAGTGTGCAGAGTTTGACTGGTTTTACATTCACTCTCTGGAGGACACTCAGTCCTTTATGTCGCAAATCACACCGCAGTGATGTCCCTCACTCCCTGTGTGGCCTACATCGAAGATGTGCATTGAGTAGCTCCCTGTGTAGTAAAATTACTGGCACCTTCCTGTTTACATTCGAAGGGGATTTGAAATCAGGTTTTTTTATTATTTCTTTTATTACCCTAATCATGTTGGGTCATCATCAGCACATCCTTTGCGTAAACCATCTGAAGTGGTTCATGTCTTAGCTGCATAACCAAAAGTGTAAAGTAGTGGGCTATGAACAAGGCTGGACCTAGAAGAAAAGGTATGCCAGTTGTAGGTCAATCATGTTAATTAATCTAAATCAATACGTTGCGTAACACAGTGGCACATCAGTTAGCAATGTTGCCTCACAGCAACTTGGTCCTGGTTTGAATCCCATCCCAAGTCTTTTCTTTTGGGAGTTTACATGTTCTCTCCATATCTGCATTGTTTTCCTCCAGGTGCTACGGTTTCCTCCCACCATCAAAAAAGACATGCAGGGACTATAGATGCGAATTGGCTTGAGGTTATAATCTGGTGTGATGCCTCGAATGGTGAATTGATGTAAAAAGCTTACCACGGTCCCTTAAAAAAAGAGTTTGTAGCTCAATTACACAATTTAACACACCTTTCAAGAAACATGACTGTTGAAATTCTTTATGATTGCTATGTTGATTATTCATTATTACCAATCAGAAATAAAAACAATACATCAGTGGCTTGAAGGCCTTAATATCGGGCAGTAATCACCCATCCATGTATGAGACTTGAAGTGTATGCATGCATATGACACAGTTGAGTTGCTTACAGACAAATTTCAGGTATAGATGGCTGCATAGATCAAAATGAGAGCAGTTTTCGCAGGCTTCAGGCTTTTTTATGTTCATTAAAACCTTATGTGGGCTGAGGTGGTGGGGTGGGGTGTTTACACTGCGATGAAATCTCCATGGTCATCTGCCAGGGTAAATCCCTTTTTGTGTGTGTTTTTAAATGAGAAGCACCTCATGAACCATGCTTATTACACACTCGTTTAATTGCAAACTGACATTTGGTCTCTTGTTTAGTAGTGCCATCTGTGTGGATTCATGGGGGGGGATTTGATTAACATAATTCTAATTGGGGGAAAATTACCAAATTACATTTATACTGCAATTCTATTCTATCACTTGGTCTTGCCAATGTGGTTTCATTCACAGTAGGATTTTACTGTCAACAGGGAAGTAAGTAAAACATCATCTATCACCTTTGAAGTGCTCAAGAAGATCAGTCTTTTTTTTAAATCTGAAATTTAACAAAACAAAACTACAAAAATGATTTTAAACAAGTTACTTTTAGTCCTGTTGAACCAGTTCAAAATCATCTGTTTGCAAATATAAATGTTAAGAGTCCAAACTGGATATGATGTAAATACAATGTAACATGCATGCCTCCATCCATTAATCATCAACTGCTTATCCAAAGTTGGGTTCCGAAGTCATGCTGGAGCATATCCGAGCTCTCATTGGCCAAAAGGTGTGGAAACGCCCTGGACAGGTCAACATTTCATCGTATAGTTCAAGCACTTACAGGCTCAGTGTCTTGCTCAAGGACCATTCTACACGCTTTCTGAGTGAACTGGATATTGAACCACCAATCTTCCGATTACTAGATGACCGCGATACCTCCTAAGCTATACCACCCCATATTGCTACTCAATTAAAAATGTGCTGTCAATACAGGGCCCACATCCAGTTACAAACCTAAGACATGTTATCCCATATCGTCCATTCCTTTCACAACAAAGATGCATGGCAGTTGTGTTTTGCATTTTTGACCCCATGTGTGCTTGTTTTCCCAGACTCTATGAGAACAAAGGGGAGGCTGACTTCATGGAATCCTTGAGGAACCTCTTCACTTCTTTCAACGACATGATGAACAGCAGCTCGGAGAACACTGGCATGGTGAAGGTAAGCTGGCATCCAGTGCCTATACACCTCCCCACAGCCACCGGATCTTTTCACAGAGAGATGGTTTACGGTTGGAGTAGAATTTTATTCTTTGGATCCACTGCGAGGGGTGCATCCATTTGTTTGGGCATGATGGAGATGCAGACACCTGATTTTACATCAACATTTTACAGCGCTTGATCAGTGACTGAGGTTTCTTCTACTCACCAATTCCCTTTGTGTATGCTTCTTCTGACCTCTGGAAGATATCTATATTAGTCTCCCTGCGCAATGTGTGGGTTGTACTCATTTCACTCTTTTTCCACGACCTCCGTTTAGCTGGTACATTAAATTGAAAAGAAGACAGAAGCTACAGTGTTTACGATAGTGGGCAGTTTTGAAATCCCTAAATGAATCTTTTTCAGAAGCCCTGACCTGAATCGATGAGTTACACAATACTTATAGCCATCTACTCTATTCATTTCTGAAGTCCATTCCCCCCAGTTGCCAAGCAAACCTACAGAGAGCTGAAGAAACTAGTGGACATCACTGTGGATACATGGATAGCAGCACCCATCTCTATCACAATAGCACTATGCAGTCTCTCTCGTCTCTTCTCTCCTGTTTATAAAGTGTTCTCTCTGTTTAGTCTGTCTGTTCTCTTTCCTGTTTGTGTGTGTGTGTGTATGCGTGCGTGCGTGTGTGTGTGTGTCCATGTGCGTGTGCGTGCATGCGTATATATCTGTGCTCTGACCTTCACTATCCTGTGACCCTGGACTCCTTCTGGCCTTCTGGTCTTTAGCTACTCCTAAAGGTATTTCTCTCACTGCCCCCTCCCCCTCCCCACTTTGTCTTCCTGCCTTCAAACTCCCACCAATGCATTTGCATTTCATTGTCCTTGACTCCAAATGCTTCAAACACACCATACGCATGCTCTGCATTTTCTTACATAAAAATGTGCACGAATAGGAACACAACGCACGTGGAGGTCCACGCATGTATTCCGGACGTGCCCTAATTCGTGTGCACACTGAGCCTTAGGTGATGCCCCGCAGTCAATTAGGAGTCAGGTGCTGTGTAATTGGGTGAGATATTAGCTTTACTGTCAGTAAATTAAAAATTGATCTTGAGGAACGGGTGTGAAAAGGAGGAATCTTGGTTTCATCCTAAGCCAGGACTTGGGGAATCACTGTGACTGCTGGAAGCTAATAAGCAGTCTTAGACAGCCACATCATCAAACAGCATCCATACCAACATCTGGAAACATACCACACTGACATACACTGAAACATACAGTAGAGATATTCACATGCTCACACCCACCCCACTCTCCCTCCTTTCACTTGCACATACTCTAGCACACATAGATCTTTGTGCACACAAACACATACACACACATCCTCTTTCTTCTTCCACGCATACTAACATGCATGTGTACATGCACACACACACAGACACACACACACACACATACAAGCAGAGCCCTGGGGAAATCAAGGCAGCCGATGACACAAGTCCTCTGAGGCTTTATAGCATTTCACATAGAATGTCCCAGCAGAACAGGTGGGACTGTAGTACTTTGTTTTTCTCAGACATTAGCATTTAAGGAACCAAAAGATGCAGTTTCTTTTCATCGGGCATCTATAGCCGGCGATGTTTACCACTTTAGAGCCTTGATGTTGTATGTCTTCAAAGTCTAATTTGAAGCTTCCGAAACTGTGTAATGTGTGAGAGTTTAAAAAAAAAGTGTTCCTGTTGGGGGTTAAGTAAAGCACAGCAAAGTGGTGAATCGTTGAAGACAGCTAGATTTTCATCAGAATTCTTAACTGTGACCCTTTTTTTTAAAGAATACAAATATACATGCAGCTAGTATAGCTCAAATGTTAGCGTCTTACATCTGTACGTTTGGAAAACGTGTCAACCTGCAGATCTGACAGTGTCCACTGTGATGCGGTTTTTTCATTCATCGTGTTTACAACAAAGCCCTCCTTCCTAAAACAATCCCCTCAAAATGTCACTAACTAGCTGCCTGTCACACATTTCCAACAACCTCCCAACTAAACCGTGCTTTGTGCTAAACAACGGTGGGCTACCGTGGCGAGTCCAGCCTGCCACATCTGTTCAGTTAATCCACCTGTACGACAGCCACTGGCACTGCTGCTAATGTGCACAGATGCTGTATAAACAGCCTGACCCACCTTGGCTGGCGTTTGCATCAGTCAGTTGGAGAGGTAGGTGTCAACTCTGATGATCGCTCCTCCCCATTATTAAGCTGGCTCTGTAATCAGCCACTCCAAATGTGCTATTGACTTCATTGTGCTATAGACAGGCCAGATCACGGACATGTCAAATGCACCGCGATGGAGAATTTGCTCCCAAAGGGCAACTGTACTCACTCGACTTTTCCCGGCTTATCTAACAGCTACTTCTGCTCTGCCTTAATGGTCCAATTTCATTTATCGCAAGATAAACGCCACTGACTGGCCTTTACAGATGCTTATCCTTGGATAGAATGACAGACACATTGACTTGACAGGTACACTTGGGAAAAGACACAATGTCAGATAAGAATACATTTCAAGAGTGGGCTGGAAAAGCCGGGGGGTGGTTTATAGTCCTTCTCACATCCCCTTTGATAAGTGACATCTACACTATTGACTGTCAGCAAGAGTGGCTGCCATGAATGCTCTGCCTATGACCAATATTACTTTTGGCTGCTTCCATTAGGGGTCACCACAGCAGATCATCCATCTCCATCTCTTCCTGTCATCTGCATCCTCCTCTGTCACACCAGCCACTTGTATGTCCTCCATCACCACATCCATAAACCTTCTCTTTGGTCTTCCTCTTTTCCTTTTGCCTGGCAGCTCCATGTTCAGCATCTTTCTCTCAGTATACCAGCATCTCTCCACCACACATGTCCAAACCATCTCAGTCTGGTCTCTCTAGCTTTGTCTTCAAACTGTCCAACCTGAGTTGCCAACCTCTAATATGCACATTCCTAATCGTTTAAACTCACTCACCTTACTTATCTCTACTCCTTGCATCCTCACCCTTTCGATGGCGCTCTTCTCATTCATACATATATGGTCTGTCTTGTCCCTACGGATTTTTTCCCCTCTTCTCTCCAGTGCATACCTCCACGTCTCCAGACTCAACTCAACCTGCTCCCTGCTCTCACTACAGATCACACTGTCATCTGCAAACATCATATTCCTGCCCGATCTCATCCATCAACCTGTCCATCACCATTACAAACAAGAAAGAGCTCAGTGCCAATCCTTGATGTAACCCCACCTCCACCTTTAACCCATCCGTTATTCCTACTTCACACCTCACTGCTGTCAAACTGCCCTCATACATATCCTGCACCACTGACATCCTTATCTCCCACTTCTGACTTCCTCATACAGTACCGCACCTCCTCTCTCGGCACCCTGTCAAATGCTGTCTCTACATCCACAGAGACACCATGTGACTCCGTCTGACCTTCTCCATATTTCCCCATCAATATTCTCAAAGCAAACATTGTATCTGTGGTGCTCTTTGGTGGCCTGAAGCCATAATACTGCTCACTAATCCTTACCTCTCCTCTTAGCCTAGCTTACACTACTCTTTCCCGTATCTTCAAGTGGTTGGTCAGATTTATACCTCTGCAGTTGCTGCAGCTCTGCACATCTCCCTTATTCTGGAAATTGATACCAGTATACTTCTACACTCCTCAGGTATCCTCTCACTTTGCAAGATTGTGTTGACCAATCTAGTTAAAAGCTCCATTTCCATCTCTCCTCAACACCTCCATGACTCCACCAGGTTGTCATCTAGGCCAACCGTCTTTCCTCTCTTCATCTTCTCCTTAAATGCCCGCATTTCATCCGTGCTAATCTACTGTACTTCCTGAATTACTATCTTCACACCATCCAACCCTCCCTCTCATATTCTTCATTCATCAGCTCCTCAAAGTGCCCCCTCTCCCTCTTCAACACTCCCCTTGCTCATCTGCACATCTTCATCTCTAGCCTTCATCGCCTTGACCTCTTTGCACATCTTCCTCAGCTCGGTCCCTCCACCTAGCCAATTGGTATTAGTCATTTTCTCCTTCCCTAGTCTCCAACCTCTCATATAACTCACCATATGCCGTTTCTTTTACCTTGTCCATGTCTGTCTTGGCTTCAGGCTGCACGACCTCCTTAAAAGTTTGATGTAGCTAACTGTGGTCAGCTAACATTAGATAGCTGGCAACAAAATTAAGTGGGGAAATGCAAAATATCAAACTTTTTCGTTCCAAGCCCACCCAAACCCAGCCTCCTCAATGTCAGATATCAACAATGTCAGGACCAAATCGACCAGTTAATGTTCCCAGTGACATTTGACTCATCTCAGCCCGATTCAATCAATGTGCAGTCCTTTGCAGAAGATGATGACCAAGTACAGCAAGGGGGGGGGGTCTTGCTCTTCCTCCAAGTAGGAAAAGAGAATTCTTGGTCATTAGTGGTTTCGAGTCACTGTAAAAATAGAAAAAAAATGTTCAACCTAGAGCCCAATGTAAAGGGAAGGTTGTCCGCCTCTTGATCTGAATGATTATCAACTGCTGTGACTGATGATTAGAGCGACGACTCAGAAAATCATGCAAAATTGATACTCATTAAATTAATACGTTCAATAGTTTCTTGAGTCTATTTCATCATGTGTCTGACAAAAGGGATATTTTTGTTCATCTGGCATGTATGTTGCTGAGAGTTACAACATTTTCATCAGGGAAGCTAACTGGGGTAAATCCTGGCTGTGGAATACAAAGTCAGTTAAATTCAAACTACAAGACACAATTACATTCAGCTCGCTACAAATTTACTCCGACACATAACAATGTTCTACAGAGTAGCTTAATTGCTACTAAACAATGATTTGACAGCTGTGTGCAAGCCAAGATTGCTCTTCTGATGGTGTTTCCTCTTTTTTCCTTTGGTCAAGGGTGCTGCTCTGAAGTACATCCCTACCATTGTCAACGATGTCAAGCTGGTGTTTGATCCCAAGGAACTTAGGTAAATCAAGATCAATATGTTGTATGTTCCCACGCTTTAATGTTGTCAAATGATCCCACATTGAACAGCTACTGTTTGAGCGTGTGCAAATCATTTAAGAGGACCTTGTCGTTCTTATGGAAGATGAGAGTCTTTCTTTTCCGAGACCTGACTGTTAAGTACTAGTTTAAAATCCCTCCTATCTATGAAATTCTCCCTGCATGGAGTGTGTGTGTGTGGGGTGGATTTTCTTCTAGACAGTTGCACAGCAGCTCCTTGAAGCCAATTCACCTGATAGAAGATGCTCAAATTATCTTAAATGCCCCTCTGCGAGGGGGGAAATGAAAGTACTTGTTTTAATTTGCTGTTGTCTTTGGAGGAGCACTCTCGACTTATAAAGCCACATTTCGATTTGTGCCTAGTAAGCTGATTGAATATTGTGGCGACATAGAGATGTATAGACACCATTTATCCTCCCAGGTCCTTACCTTTAGCTCAGCTCCATTCAGTCACTCAACGTTCACCAGATGTACCGCAATGGGAATTGGTTCGATCCGTTCAGGTTGCCTTGGAAACCTGCTATGGGTACACTCCCCACCTTAATGACACAGTACCATGTTAATGCTTAGGTGTAATGCTAATATGTACCATTTCTCAGTGCAGAGAATGATCTGATTGCTATGTCAGTTTGGCTCTTTATAAATTTCATTTTCAGATTTGCATTCAAGAACTTTATCGAGATTGTGTAAGCACAACAAAAGTGCAATTCTGTCCACCTCAAATTTGAACAGAATTAAAAGACAGATTTCCATGTTCCATAAATATTTCAAGAAATATCAAACCATATGGGTTGGCATAGCTAAGGAGGTAGGGTCGTCGTCTAGTAATTGTAAGATTGGTCGTAAGATCCCCATCATCTGCAGAAAGCGTGTTCTTGAGCATGAGCCCTTAAATGCTCAAGCCCTGCAGTGGAAGGACAACCTGTCCAGGGTGTTTCCATGCCTTTCTCCAAATGAGCATTGGGATAGACTCCAGCATGACTCCTCAACCTGAATTTTAATACCTAGTTGACGATGGATGGATATTAAAGCATCCTGGCATCGTTCTAGTTTTGTGAAATCACTTATGATGTACGGTCTATAACAACAGAATTTAGGCATACATTGTGTGTCTTTAAAAGAAAAAAGGCTCAAATCATGTGATCATAATAATACATTTAAAAAGAAATACAACATACATTTTTATGTTTTGGCAAGTATTTCCAAAATTGATCTTAATTGAAAGAACATGGCATTTCGAATAATGTCTTATAGTTGTAGCCTTGCTTTTAATTTTAATTTTTACTTGCAATAAAAAAATAAAAATTCCAGCACTTTTAAGCTCTCACACTAAAGGGACAGAACAGAGCATAAAAAAATAATATGACTTCATTTTGGGAAATTTTACTTACAAATTTCTAAGGAAAGATTTTCTAATACATGCCCTGAAAAACGTCTTGCCTCTAAGTGGGCCTCTCAAAGAAACATCTTTTGACATAAATGTTTCCTTTTCGATCTGACATTTCACCACAGCTGAACATTTCCCTCATGATGAAATATTGATAAATGAACTCTGCATTTTATCCTCAAGTTGAAATGCATCTCCTGTAAACAGTCCAACACATTAGCAGGCAGAAGAAGCATTGGAGGATGAAAAAGGGCATGTTCCTTGCAACTAGCCAGACTTAGTCTGATGGAGGTGAGTGAGGAGTGTAGCTAATGATGCCATGCCATGGAAGGAAAGGATGGAGGAAAAATAGTCGGAGAGACGTCTGGGGGAAACCGGTGCACTTTGAATGACCAAAGTAATGTTCTGGTGCGTCAATTTTGATGAGAGATGCAAACTAAAAATGGACAAATTCCCATTAGAAGTTGAACAACTGGGGGGAAAGTCATTGTTATAATTTCATGTTAATGGTCTAAATTCTTCAAAAGCATGTAGTGTGAAGAGAAACTAAGTGGTGGATCCAATCAGGTATGTGTTCAGATCCCTGATGATGAAAGACCTAGTATTAGGTTGTGATGACAAAACCAAACAAGGGAAGTAGATCTACTTCCATGTTTTGGGCATGATGCATACTCTGGCCATGATGGGTTGTGAAGTTGTATGGTATCTGGTATAGTGTATGGGCAATAAAGTATATAAGCAATATAGTATAATGTACAGCATATGTTGTTGATCAGTCAACAATAACAAGAAATCAACTTTATTTCATCATTTTCTAACAGTGAGATTTTTTCTCTGCATTTAACCGATCCTATTGTACGTGAGCAATGGGCAGCTGCAGCACCTGAAGACCAACTTGAGTATTTGTTCTGTTGCCTTGCTCAGAGGCAAAGACAGGAGTATTAACCCTACCTAATATGCATGTCTTTATGATGGTGGGAGGAATCCGCCACCGTGCTGCAAAAACTGTGTATAGCAGCAACTTACCTGTTGTATATGCATGCTTGCCTCCAATGCTCGGCTTTTGTTCCATTTGTTTCTTCTGTTTTGTGTGAGTGACGTCTGCAGGTGCTAGAAGCTGCCGTGAACCGAAGTCAAATTCCTCATCGGCATTGTCAGGCACACTTGACCAGTAAAATTGATTCTTATTGAGAAATGTTGTCAAAAGTTTCTTCAGTACCACAGTAGTATTTGCACATCTTTGACTACCAAATACAAAATGCAAATGTTATGGTAGTTCTCTCTCGAGGATTCCCTCTTTCCATTGACCTTCCTTTCTCTGCCTAACAGGTAGTATCTGTACTGACTTGGTCAGCATTTTAATATGCAGCCCCAGTGGAATAGACAGGAAGGGCTTAAGGGTAGTGAGATTTCCCACTCCCCCTAGGGCCGGTGCACTGCAGCACACCAACTGATAGTTTTCAATACTCTGTGGCTTCTTGGCGCCTAATCGCTGAAGCCTGAGGGCTGAAGGACCAAAGCCCACCACCCAAGTATAACATACGGCCAATCCCAGCCCTGGGGCTGATGTCCTACTCAGCCTCCCTAAGGCTGATCTCCACAGTGGACGTTGACACTTTGGCATCTCTGGCGGCAGTGTAGCAGTGTCCTACAGGTCAGAGCCATCCATAGGCTGCTGTTCACTAGAGATCCCTTTTAGCCGAGTAAGATGTTTGTAAGTATGTTGGGGATAGATAGAAACTTTATTGATCTCGAGGGGAATTGAAATAGTCTATACATATAGCTGAAAATCTGTGCGTCTGCCTATGTGCTTATGTGTGTTTTTATGTATTGGTCTGTCTCTCAGTCTCTCTGTTCTAATCAATGCATCATATATGTTTTTTGAGTTCGGAAGACATGTCATCAAGAGTGTCCAAATGATTGGTAGCGTGTTACAGTAGTGTTTCAGCTTTGCCTTCTCTCTTTTTTCTGTCAAAGGTTATGATGTAAGTCAGAGCTCATTCAGAATGGCAGCTGCTACCCAGGGGTTTGAAAAAGACCCAGCAAGGAGCTCCTTTTTAGTTGTTCACATCCAGCAGCTGGGGAGCTGCAATCTCCACAGAAATGTCTAACCCAGACAGACTTACCTATCTGTGCCCCTGGCTACTCCTACATTGCTGTGACGGCCCACCACACTGGGAGTGTGTTGTGTGCGTGGTGTGTGGGAAGCCTTTGATCAGAAGAGGAAGACACCCTGTTGCCTCTTTCTTTCTCTCATGTTTCTGTCTGTCTCTCCCAGCTTCTATTTACCCATGCATTATATTTAGTCATTAATTTATATTTATATTTGTTGGTTCTTTCTCTCTGTCTTGGGCAACATGGTGATGCAGCAGTTGGTACTGTTGCCTCACAGCAAGAAGGTCCTGGGTCCTCTCTGTGTGGAATTTGCATTTTCTCCCAATGTCTGCTTCAGTTTCCTCCCACCATCATAAAGACATGCAAGTTAGGGTTAATACTCCTGCTTGTGCCCCTGAGCAAGGCAATAGAAAAAAATAACTGGAGTCTGTCCCTTGGCGCTGCATCTGTTCACTGCTCCTATACAATGGGATGGGTTGAATAGAGAACAGATTTCATTCTATATATCTACAATGACAAATAAATAAAGTTTCTTCTTTCTCTGTTTTCTCTCAGTTTAATATTTCTCCAGAGCAAGAGGTCAAGTTGGATTGATTTCTCTGTATTCATTAAAATGAAGGAATTTAAAAGCAAAGCAGTTTTAGTAGTTAGATGCTGAGCATCTAGCCTAATTAGTTCAATAGAAAGAGAATTGATGTACTTCGCACTTTGCCCCTCTCCGCTGCATAGCGTGCAGCATGATAGGAGTACTTGCTCAAAGCAGAGCTGTTGAGCGCCAATTCGCCATATTTTTCCTCTTTCTTCTTTTCACCTAATTTCCTTATGTGGTTACCGTTCTCTGTCTTAATGCGTGTTCCTGCCACTGCCCTCCACTGCTCATTTCCTTACCTCTGAAAGCAGTGGTCAGTATGAAGCCCTCACCTGGCAATGACACAGGCAAGGCTTGACTTCTTCCTCAGCAGTGGCAGCCGCCGTTGTTCCTGCTGATTACCTGTGCCAAGCAGCATGGGAGGCAACTAAATTGGGGCCACATGGGTATCGCCTTTCATCCTCCGCCAGAACCTCTTCTCTCCTCCTTGAGCCTCGGCTCACCAGCATAACAAGTACCTGGCCCCCGAGACCAGGGAAAAAGACAATTCTGTCTGTGCATGAAAGCAGATTTGTCTTTCAAGGACAAAACTGGTGGCCATGCATACGGTCATAACGAAAAGAGTTGCAAGATGGTCACCTTTAAATTTGAAATTTGCAGAACAAAAGTAGGTCAAGGATGGTGTATATTAGTGGAACCCTTTTCAATGTTGCAGCTTTATCAGAGAAGCAAGATTATAACAAATGAAGTCATTTAAGCTTTGAGGGATTCAAGATTAATGGCACGTAGTGACATGCTCAACCACAGTGGGTCTACTTGACTAATATAACCTTTATTCTTGCTGTCCTGCTTTTGTCTCCATAGCAAGCTGTTCACAGAGTTCATTCTCAAGGTTCCTGTGGGCCGCCTGGTAAAACAGAAGCTGGACTGTCTGATAGACATTGTGCACAGTGACCTCTTCACTCAGCAGGGTGAGAACACACAAATGCACACATCTATGGAAGCTGGTTTCAGTAATGACCCCCACCCCACACCCACACACATGAGCACACATCATATACAAAAACTAATTTTCATGCACCCTTGCACAGCCACATTAATATGGCACATCATGCAGTTACAGAAGACATAGGCACACACACCACCTGGATCTCCCATGGGGGCCTTGTAGGAGCTCACAGTAAAGGTCATTGTTGAGGCATGGTGGAAATCCTCTCTGTTATCTGAGGGAGTCAACCAGACCCACTACTAATCCTCTGTATCTACACACCCCATATGTCTACAGCAGAATGTCAGTACTCCCCTCTACTCAGTCTTCAGCTCTCAGCACACTCCCCCTCTTCTTCCTCTCTCTCACACACCTCAATTCTTTAATTCTCTCACACACGAACCAATGGAATACTCCTCATCTCAATTTCACCCTCTATCCCACTCTCTCTTACACACAAAGACACACACACACCCATACACAACATGAAGAACCTGGTCAGCATAGGGTGTAAGTTTGTCATGTGGTTCGAGATGAGGGTCTGTAGGATGCCCTGAAGGAGTGGTCGAAGAGAGCCTGTTTATCTCTGCCTTCTCACTACCATGCCAGTCTTCTCATGTCCCATAGATGCAGTCCTGCCACAATCATGATCTCGGGCCCAGTGAGCAAAGGGGACTAGGCCTTTCATCACGGGTGGTAGACCCCTCAGCTGAGGATAGGTTTTTGATCCAAACACACATATACATAGATTCATATGTACGAGTGTGCTACTGAGGGGTAGTGAGACAAAGTGCAAAGCTCTTGATAGGAGAAAAACATGAAGGTAATTCAGTGTGACTGCCACAGAGGGCAGGTGCCCCAGAGCAGTCAACTAATGTTGGAGAATTTGGCAAGAGCTACCTACTTTAAATGCTTCTTTTTCCCCTGTAGTGCTGTTTGGTTTAGCATAGAGAGGTTACGAGTGAATTGTTTCCCTTAAAAGAAACAATACTTGACACTGCATGTGCAGCCAAATTAGTGGCTGGATGCTTCTAATTATTTTGCTTCTATGCAATAGGATGAGTTAAATGAAGAGAACACATTTCATTGTATGTGTATACAATGATGAAAGAATAAAGCTTCTTCTTCCTTTTTCTTTATCTTCATCTTTTTGTTCATCATTGTGAAAAGAAGAGTATCTGGGCTGGAATACTCCTGTATACTCCCTGATGCTCCACAGATAATCGGATGTATCAGGGAGTCTCTTTCCCTGTTATGCAGGCTGGAATACTCCTGGATGTGCACCAGATCTGATGCTTTGATAACATGGTGGCCCTGCATACCGCCCGATGTTTGGAAAAGATTTATCAATCAGCAGGAGAACTATTG
Source organism: Regalecus glesne (assembly GCA_900302585.1). Classification (NCBI taxonomy): domain Eukaryota; kingdom Metazoa; phylum Chordata; class Actinopteri; order Lampriformes; family Regalecidae; genus Regalecus; species Regalecus glesne. The sequence continues at coordinate 27,486 of OMLC01035426.1, forward strand.
CTGAGGATATACAGAAAGACTATCCTGCTTCTCATCTGCTCACAAATCTTCCACAGGCCAGCTACTTTGAATATGGCTTGTAAACTGAACTGCCCTGCAAGATCTGCAAAAATCAGTCATGTGAAAGGGCCCATCCTTGAGCAAAACCATCCTGTTCACATCAGCATTATACAGCTTAACATTTCCTATTTTAAATAGCAAACTAGGCCTGTGATGAGCACATGAGTTTGCCGGGCACTGTTTAATGGTGGCCTAATTGGCTGCACTAAGTGCTCAGTGTTATGGAATATGTTAATTATGGCCTTAGCCCCTGGTGGCCTTTGATAAGTTCTTTGGCCAGCCATCACAAAGTGTGTCGAAATGGGCTGCTCAGAACATTACACTACCGAGCGAGAGACATCTATAGATACAGCACCATCAACGTACTATTGGTTACCAATTATTGTGCTCTCTTCAAATATGTTTGGGCTGATGGCAAGTGTGTTCCAGGTGCATTATGTCTGCACCTCAGTCTGGCAGTAGGTCCCCAAGTCCCTTGAACCACTACTACTACTACCACCTTCGGGTACTCCCATTTGTGGTCGCCACAAGCAGATCATCCATCTCCATCTCTTCCTGTCCTCTACATCTTCCTCTGTCACACCAACCTGCGTGTCCTCCCTCACCACATCCATAAACCCCCTTTGGTCTTCCTCTTTTCCTTTTGCCTAGCAGCTCTACATTCAGCATCCTTCTTCCAGTATACCAGCATCTCTCCTCCACATGTTCAAACCATCTCAATCTTGCCTCTCTTGCTTTGTCTCTAAACAGTCCAACCTGAGCTGTCCCTCTAATATACTCATCCCTAATCCTGTCCATCTTCATCACTCCCAATGAAAATCTTATTATCTTCAACTGCTCCCTACTCTTGCTACAGATCACAATGTCATCCTTGAACATCACCGTTCTCGGAGACTCCTGCCTAGTCTCATCCACCAACCTATCCATCACCATCACAAACCAGTTCCTTGAACTTATAGTTTGTTTAAAACCAAAACGCAGTCTGTCTAATGTAAATGATATGCATGTGATACCCAAACTACACACCCACTGTAACCACAGATCTCAAAAACAATGACAGGGACAGAAAAAAGACAACTAAAATGAACTGAAAAACGAGAAAAAAGTAGTTTTGTTTGTTTGTGGGACACAACAATGTGTCACCTTCACTGTGGTTAATGTAAAAACAAAGAGCGGGACAGGCACACAAATCACTTGCAAATTGGCTCGCTGGATGAGAACAAATATGTCAGCTGCTCCCCTGGTCCATGCTAAAGAGGGGAAATCAGTGTAGCGACTAAAATCTGTTTGCATTGGAAGTTTGTGGAGAGTGCTTGTGGCCCAGCTTGATAGTTCCAGTCTGCTTCTCTTACCCTTCACCTCACTCTGCCAGCTGTTTGTGCGTCTGTACATTTTTGTGCACGTCCTTGTGAATGGATAAGCGCGCACGTTTGTGTGGGTGCACACCACTCACATGTGCATATGTTTGACGGTTTTTGCAGGAGCATGTTTACCTCTGGTATTAGTATGTGTGCATGTGTAAGTGTGTGTGTGTGTGTGTGTGTGTGTGTGTGTGTGTGTGTGTGTGTGTGTGTGTGTGTATTTACATTGGAGTGTTGAGTGGTTGGAGGAGCAGTAAAAGGAATGAAGATTGGAGCTCTTGAAAAACAAGGTATTAAACGCCCTGCACAATGCTCAACACCCTCAGATGGGAGATTTGCTTTGTCTTCAAACTGTGGAAGATTACTAAGCTTATGTGCAAGCACACACACACTCTTTTTCTCCAAGCTTTTGCGGGCAGCTTAGTCTGCTATCACACAGCACCACACATATTTTGGTGCAGAGATGGTTGTCACTTCGTTTCAGAGCTAGCTTAAAGTTGAACTGATAGATGTTCACTGTACAACATTTAATTTCAGGTTTTACCAATGAAAGCTTGATGTGAGGAAAATCTGCTACAGAGCGGCTTGACCTCAATGGTGTATCATGAGTTACAGGTCTTAGACCAAGGCTGAAGTGCTATTGAATTCCGGACCTCTGCTAATTTTTTTGGCTGGACTGGACCTGTGGGCAAGCCCTGCAAACACAATCTTCACTGACTGACTGAGTGATCATATTTGACACAATTGGGCCACTGGAGCAGATGACCAACAGCTTCACTGAAGTTACATGATTTGTTGACTTTGTGCTGAGAGGCATGAGGGAGAGTGCAGTGTTTAAGCAGCCCAAATAACAATCATTCTGACAAAATGCTCGATATTCGTTAAAGGATTATGTGGCTTTTGCAGCCACAAAGCCTGCACGAATAAGACAAAAAATAAACTGTGATTCTCAAAGCACCCACAAGGGGTGAAATGCACCCCTAACTGTGCAGCCAAGCTCATAGCATTTGGACGCTCTGGTGCTTTTTGCATATATTTGAATTGGATAATATGCGTACATTTGGCACAAAACCGGCCCTTTTTAATGCAAATGAGCCTCATTGCCAAACATCAGAGCTTATAGCCACATGCTGTGAGAGTGAAAATTATTTCCATCTCCAAAGACTTGGTGGTAACTAATGCCCAGAGTATACAGTGATCATGGCAACAGGCCATGTCATTGTCATACCTGGTGTGCTCATGAGCAGATATTTTGAAAGAGAATATAAATTTTGATTTAGCTTAGACCAAAATTATTCACAAATACAGGTCGTCAGGTCGAACAATTCTGGCTGTACTTGGTGATGGCATGGATGACAGTAAACCTGCTTACTGTGTTTATGGAGCAAAGCTGCCATTCTTACTTTACCAGATGGATATTTGCAGTCAGGTGCAAAGTACTGGCAGATTGCACATAGCTGCAACATTTTATGCGTGTGTTTGCACTGTCATATCAGCGCAATATCTGGGAGGTACAATGGTGCAGTAGTTAGCACTGTTGCTTCACAGCAAATAGGTCCCAGGTTTTAATCCCAAGCCCTTTCTGTGTGGAGTTGGCATGTTGGCATTAATACTCCTGCTTATGCCCCTGACCAAGGCAATAGGAAAAATAACTGGAATTGGTCCCCTGGGCACTGCAGCTCCTCATTGCTCCTATACAATATGGTGGTTGAATACAGAAGACAAATTTTGTTATATGTATGTACAATAACAAATGAATAAAGCGTCTTCTTAATAACCTGGGCCGACTTTCCAATGTAGCTACCATTCAGAGACCAAGGGCTTTATCTATCAGGAGGCTGCAGACTCAATTTCAATGTTGGAGCAGGGGCGTTCCTTCAATGCCATTCAGGTCTATAGTATCGGCGTGTCATGTGAGTTTTGCCAGGGATGCACCATATGGTTAATGAGAGTCGTACAGCGGTTGAAACTAATATCACAGCTCATCATTCCTCCCTGGGATCTTACCTTAGTTCTTGATGCTCTGTGTGTGAACCCTTTGAGTCAGTTGACATGAAGTTTCTCTCATATAAGACCTCCTTTTAGTGTTGTTGTCAGCTAAATGAATAGGGGATCTCGATGTTTTGTTTATATATTCAGCATTGACTGGTTTTTATACCAGTACATGCTAAGGTGATGCTATGCCTGAATACAGCATACGTTCCTGAAGTTATCTCTTTATCTGACAGTTCATTGGCTTTTCGTAAAGTTGAGGCCATTTCTCTGGCTTACAGCAGCAAGGACGTGCATTTTTACCTGGGAGACTGCGGGCACACTCTACCAGAGGAATTACTTTCATCTCAGGCCTGGTCAAAGGGCTTGTCTGTCCAGGACATTTGCCCAGTAGCTAGCTGGGATTTGCCACACATCTTTGTGCAGTTTTATTGTTTGTATGTAGCAGCCCTTTTGGTGGCTCCATCTGTGCTCGCTGCTGTGTCTACTTTACTTTGAACCCAGTGGGTTGGTTTGTTCCTGCTCTGCAGGGTGTGATATACATCCATAAAATGTGTTGTACCGAGTGAATCGACTGAAAGGGAACATAGGGTTATGAGTATAACCACTGTTCCCTAAAGGAGAGGAGTGAGATACATCATTCATTTCCCTTTCTTCACTGGGAGACGTTGGTAAAGAGCAGTTTGATGAACTGAGGGATGCTGGTAGTGACGATGCTATATAGCCTAGGGAGTGGGACCAGGTCATCATGCATCATTTGCCATTCAGGCGTGAATAGAGGTGTCTTCAGCCAGACTCAAGACAGTGTTATATCCCATTAGATATATGTTATACTTCATTCTTCTCTTTCAGGGATCAGTGATTATAATTAAAATCCTATGTTTTGACCTAGTCTTTTTACTCCTGGCTTTAGAAATATTATCCCTTGCTTTTGGCTATGTTTTCTGCAGAAGGAAAACTTAATTTGGTGTAATCATACACTCCCCCATCAGCCCTGTGTGTGGATCATCTTTATGATTTAATTTTATTAGTGTTTTATTTTTTTTAAGTGGGGGGCTATTCAGATGCATGCGAGGGTTAATTGTCCTGCCTGTACTTCTGAGCAAGGCACGGAAAAAGAACTGGATTTGGGTCTGAGGCCACTGCAGCTGCTCACTGTTACTATACAATAGTGTATGGGTTAAATGCAGAGAACATACTTTTTTTGTATGTATTACAATGACAAATTAATAAATATTCTTCTCTATATAGATTATTTTAGCTGCTCCATGTTTTTAGACAGCACAGAACTTTATTTTATGAAAATTTGATTCACATTTTAAACCAAGTGGAAGCATAATGTAGCAGAATATCAACATCATGAATTGATAACGCGTTTAAAAAAAACCTGAGGGGACAGCAAGACCTAAGGGTTGTACCTAGGGGAAAACAAACGTTGACTCATCTCGTTCTTTAGCTCACCCCTACAGAATCCTTCCAGAGTGTTCATTTATTACATATTCTTAGATTTGTTCATGTGACTAGGAGACTGATATTGTGAAACGCAAATTGAACAAGCTCTATTGAGAGATCGGTATAGGTCAGGCTATCCATTATGCTCTACATCCTATTATTTATCCCATGGCACTGATCAATATTGACAATATTTGAAGCTTGTGTCTGTGATTCTGTCCAATGTGAGTTATGGAGTTGAATTTCATTTGGTTTCAGTTGAGTGGCCTGTTATGACTGTAATGGTCTATGCGAGCCAATGGGGATTCTATTGATCGTGGAAAAATATCCATAGCTGGGTTGTTGCTTAGAAAAACCCTGACTTGAAGCCTTTCGACTATAGAGAGGCTTTTTTATGATTCACCAGTAGAGCTCGTCCATGATTAGCAACAGGCATTGGTATTGGCAAGTCTATGATTACTGGGATGGTATGCTGTTAAAACTGGTTAAACATGGTATGCTGTTTATACTGGTAAAACAAAACAGCCCTGTCCCTGATAATGACTGTTAATACCATTAGTTTGGAGCAATGGACACAGTAACCTTTAGTCGGGTTCTCTCAGTCGAAGCAGAACCGTATTTTTGTTTCACTTTTCTTGATTCAACTTTACTCTCTTTTATTCCTCTTTATTATTCCCATTTATTCCAATCTAGGCATATTATCAATGCTCGTAGCTACAGTCAATTTCATCCTGCCCTGGAACGAACTTCATAAAAACGTGGCTCATTCTGGCTGACCTAGTCCCTGTCTTCTAAATGAGCCAATCCAACTCCAATATTTGTCCATGAGGCTTGAAATATGAATGCCGCATGGCATACACTTAAAGACATGCACACACACAACCGCACACACTATATTAGACCAGAATTTGGAGGGTTTAATAAAAAATATGATAATTTTTGCTGCTGACCGCCTCAGGTTTACTTCCTGCCATTTGAGTGCTCCCGCTGTCCGTCTTATCACCGCTGTCCTTCGTGTCCTTTTGCCACTCGCATATTTTATCCCATGCATATGTAACTTCACCAGCTGATGTCACTGCTAATTTCAGATAAACTTCCAGGGTTGGTTTTCATCAAAACATGTAAAGATGGAGAAAGTTCTGAAAATTGGAGTTCACTGGATAGTTGCCATTCCGTCTGGTATGCAGAAACAGTCAGAGGAAATCACAAAAAGAGGTGAATCGGTTCAACTGGATCAGAAAGTTTATTGAGAAACGTTTCGTCACTCCAACAGGTGATATTTTGAGTCTGAGAAGATTGCAAGCATCCCCTCCCCTTTATAAACAGTACATCGATGCCACTCCTCAATAGACTGGGTTCATATGAAAGCTGGGTCATCAACTGCACATTCAAAAGCAATGAGCACCACAAAGTATTGGGGAATACCTGCAATCACAGCATTGTAAGATGCCAACAGATGGAGTGACTAAACGTTTCTCAATCAACCTCTGATCCAGTATAACCGATGTATCAAGACAGGCAGAGGAAATGGTTTTTCTGCTACTTTGCTTCTGTTTCTTTTTTAAAAAGAAGCTCGCTTGCTTTTAGTAATCAGATTGGTGGGTCAATCCCCGGTTCCACCAGAAAGCATATGGAAGTATCCTTGGGCAAGTCACTGAACCCCTGACAGCGCAAACTCTGTGATTGAATGGTGACCTGTCCAGGGTGTTTCTTCACTTTTTGCCCCATGAGCACTGGGGTAGACTCCAGGATGACTCCACAAGCCAACTTTGGATAAGCGGTCGATGATGGATGGATGGTTTGCTTGAGTGAAGGCTTTGATTTCTGGGAAAGAGAAGTTGTCTTAGCCACAACCACAATCTCTGTCCGTTTGAACACCTGTTTCCCAGCATCTCATCTGCATCCACATATCTCAACACCATAAGAAAGAATGTATATAAATCCAAGGAGTGGGAAAACATTTTAATTCCCAGCATAAATCAGGTCTTTGATTATTGCCCACTGGATCAGGTTGAGTACCTTTCTTAAAAGCACTGCAGCATTAGTTTTCATGGGAGAGATATCACTGTTCCTTTCTCATATTTACCAAGCTGACCTGAAGATCTTCCTCTCATCTAATAACTGCTTCTTGAAGAATTAAAGGGTTTTGGTGGGTATTGGGAAGGGTTTTGTTTGAGAACGACTGAAAGTGTTCTCGATACCGATAGGCTTCTGTATTAACAGATGAGCCATAGCACTCTTGTGAGGGATTTGACATGCTTTTCATTTTAATGAATAATTTTAGTGTTCACATTGCTGTGGTATAAGCCATTGTTCTATCAGGAGGGCATTAACAAGTTGTGTTGCTGTGTGTCCTGATTTGCTGAGAGCATGTACTGTGCTACATTATATAATCCAACTGGGCCATGCCTTTATTAACAGTGTGTG
>OMLC01035428.1:0-25523 GCA_900302585.1 Regalecus glesne
AATGTGACAGGAGAGTCAATATCCCTGAACAGTAATGATACATTTACAAAGCTCTCGAATTAGGAATACAAGAAGAATGGATTGTGGATCCTCTGTTAAAACCACTACAGCATAGAAAAAAATGTCAAAACATGTCTGGAAAACCTCCGGTTTGATTGAAATGCTGAGCAAAGAGACTTTTTTCAGTCACTGAGATAGAAGACACACATCTCTGGAGGCACTTTACCTCATTCTCAGTCTTCTGCTCAGCTCCAGCCTGTATTAGCAGTTTCAAGATGTCCAAATTGCCAAACCAGGCAGCCAAGTGAATGGGTGCCACTCCATGCTATCAGAAACAAACGAATAACAAAATAAAGGTATCGAGAAAGAAAGAGCAGAGGGGAGAGATGGGAACAATGTCTGTTTTGCAAGATAACAGAGAAAGGTCCATTTTACATGTCACGATTGGTCCCCATATGGTGGGGGATGGACATCGACATAGATGGAGCTTGGGGGATTAAGAATGGATGCCCTTCCTCTGGTTCGTCAGTTCCCAAAGTACGTACTCTACCGCTAAGCTGTTCCGGCCCCACCTGTATTATAAGACAAAAGATGTTTACATATACGCTACCTTGTCCTTTTGATCCACTTTGACCCTGCGCAGGAGAAGAAATTCAACTGCTTCCTTTTTTTGGCCTGCTACCGCATAGTGAAGGGCAGTCCTATTGTCCTGGTGTAAAAAAAAAAAGAGGCCATGACATTAAATGGATCTGTTCACTCAGGCTTGCTGCAAAATGACAGAAAGAAAACAAGGATGTATCGAAAACTATCTTTGGTACAGATATGACTTTCCATCCATTCTTTTTGTCACATGTTCCAAAACGACATGAAAAAGGAGTTATTGGTTCACTTTATAGACTCACCACATTTTTGGCATTGACATTGACCCTTTTTGCAAGAATCTTCATGGTCTCCACGTCATTCTTCTTAGCTGCTTCAATATACTGCTTCTCTGTATCCAGCACTACACACAACACAGTCATCGGAATAGATTTGCACACTTTCCTTTATCATCGATTATTCAAATGCATACGCGAATCATCACGTCGGTGTCCCCTCACCACCAAACCTTGGGTGGCCATTACTTACAGTTGATGCATGGGGTGTTCATAGCAAAGTCGGTGTGCCACAGAGAAGATACCTCGAGTCTGTCTACTTTTATTCTTGCTGCAGACATGAGCTCCATATGCATCCTCCAGTAACCAATAACGTCTACTTAGAAAAAGGCCTACACCCTTCAAGTTGTGGTTCTAGTGTTTACACAATTGAATTAACCAATCATTTGACGGTGACTTAATGGCTCCCAAGAGCTCTGAAAGCATGCTCAACAAGAGAAACTCGTTGGTTCGGGTCATCAGTCTTGATCTTTAAACTTGAAATTATTCACTGTAATGCATTAAATCCTTTTTATCTGATGATATCTTGCCACATGCACTCGAGTCCTCAGGCTCTTTTACATGTACATACACAAACACACATATTTGCTGTTCCGGTGTCTTCCCAGCCTTTTGTACTCACACATCTCTGTGTCATCAAAGGTGTTGTTTGTCTCTTTGTCTACCAAATGGCCACGTATGAAGTCAGTGAAGCCCTCCACCGTCTCAGGTTTAACCCACGTCCTTGGGTCAAGCTTTTCCTTCTTCAGGGCATGCTTTTTCCTCTTCACCGTGTGAGGTGCGGTTCTTCTGTCCATTGGAGAGCTCCGCAGGGCGATGATCATCGACGTCGACCTCGGTCTATGTGGATGTCTTTATCCAGGGCTGTAGATTTGTGTTACCCGAGAGTTTGAATTTGCTCTCAAGCAAATAATGTTGACAAAACGGTACCTCCGACACCAAATAGCAGATTAAAACCAAACACTGAACGCTTGAATAGTTCAGACTATGCTATGAGATGAAGGGGAAAAAAACACATTACCATGTAGACTTCTCAACTTTCCTTAGGCTCCTGCAAAGTTTCAATCCTTAAGTAGTTGACAAGCAGCAGGCCTTCAAATGGGGAAGTGTTGTGCTGCCCTATCATTCAAATGACTTGAGGGTTGACGTGTGTTTGCTCTGGCAGCCCACACCCTTGGGAAACTGACTGCTTGAGTACATTCAACATGTCATACCTGCACTGCAGAGAAAGTACGTTGTAGGAGTACTGAATAATTCATTTCTTGGGTCTTCAATAACATCAGACTGACGTACTTTTTTTTTTCCCTCTGTTGTTTGTTTGTTTTAAGACTGGCTGAGCGCTCACTCTTGCTTTCAGCTGAAGTCTCCTTTTCAGTTATAAAATTCAACCCAAACTGCTACCGGGTACTGTCCAGTATGACATCGTGTTTCCCATTGCAGGTCGCCTACCAGATTGGGATTATGAGCTTTTCTCAGTAAAACCTCAATCGTGATTTTTTTTTTGAGGGTGGAGAGAGCATCAGCTTGAGCGTGCATCAAGACACCAGCTCAAATATTCCTACTCTGTCCAAGATTCAATTTAGGTCTCCTGCTCACAAGTCTACTTCTACAAGGGGAAGGGATAGCCTAGCTCAGGAGATGGACTGGGTCTAGCAAATCAGAAGGCTGCTGGTTAAATTCTGGGCTCCTTCAGAAAGCATGAAGTGTCCTTGAGCAAGACACTGAAGCCCTCACTGCTACCTGGGCACTGCGGCTTCCCACTGCTCCAATACAACAAGATGAGTTAAATGCGGAGGATAAACTTCATTGTAGGACTAAAATGACCAAATAAAGTGGGTTTCCTTTCCTTATAAATCTTTGGCTTCCTGTCACTTTTTTCCTTCATAAGGATAAAAACAAAATCACTGGACAAGATTTAGATGTGAGGAACCTAGGCATGTATTTGAATTTCAAAAATATTTTATTGCTCAAACTCAAATTTCTCCGATGTCATGATGCAGTGCAACTTAAATTTAAATAATAACAGAATCGCTGTTGAATTCAAAACAGATAATTTACAATTTGAGAAAAAGACAAGGAAAATGATGTCATATATTATTGTACACAGAATTTATCTTCATAATGTCAATATAAAAATACTAAAATTTGAAACAGCTTGTTAAAACTGAATGCCCCCCCCAACACACACATCAGCTTTGCATCATCTTTAACTTATGTTCTAAAGCTTATCCAAATGAAATTTACATTTCTCGGTGACAAAGTCATTTACTTTTGTCATCAGCAATCGTGATGTGCAAATCTTACTTAAATGTTCAAATGTTGCAGGGAATTGATTGTTATGTTTACATCTGCAACACGTGCTTCTAAGTTTCCCATAAAAAAGTACAGAGCAAGCAGTAAAATGTTTGACAGCTAATTGTTCAGAGCCTTGCAATGACATGTCCAGTATTAGCTGGACTATGGACTCTGTGTGTCGTGCCCATTGTCACCATTGTCTTTGGAAACTGGACAGCCCAGTCTAGACAACAGCTAAGACAGATATGTTCACAACACGCCCACACTTAGATACACGCTGGTGATTTCGACATGCATATTGATAACATCACAGAGGATTTTGGGAACCATTTTACTGACACATTATCAACTTTTGAGCTCATACTGCTGGGCCTACTCATAATCAAGGTCAGGCTCCTGACCAGGTTATTTCTAAAGGCCTTGAAATAACTCCAGAGTGCATTTTAGATGTTGGGATTTCAGATCATTTTTTTATTTCTTTCCTGTATTGCTTGGATGCACAACGTTGTAGCTGGTTTAGAATGTGTCACATGACACTCCATTTGAACATCCACATTTGATATGTTTATCACTGGAGAAACTAATTCTGTTAGGTGTAGCTGGACACATTCTGATTTTGACTTCCTTGTCTTTGTGTGACATTATGGTCTATAACTTTAATTTTGAGTGACATGAATTATGGAGGACATTGCACCTACAAAAGCTAAGTCAAACGAAGCACCTCCGAGGAATATGGAAAGAGTTAGGGCACTAAAATGAACTTGCTGCAAATCTGAGTGCAAGTGGTAGAACAAAATTCCAGGTTGATTATAACATCTATAAGGACTAACTCAGTAAACATAACAAAGACATGAAAAAAAATCTAGGCAGCACTATTTTCTCAAATTACTAAAGAAAGTGTGAATCATTTTAAGTTTCTTTTTCTTACAGTTGATTCAATTGGTTACTCCTCTTAGTCAAATACCTACTGAGCTCCACCCTTAAGAGAAATATAATGAAGTTGCCATTACATTAAATATAAAATGTCCGATATTTGAAATAATATTGTGATTTCCTCTGGAGGCAGGTGTGACGTCCCATCTTCCAGTCTTAACTAACTCAATCCCATGTCACTCACATTCTGTCCAACTTAGTTCTTATTCAACAAAGTGAACTACAAGTAGTGCAGCAGTTAAGTTCTGCAACATGTGCTCTTGACCCAATGCAGAATAAGTTCTTCAAAATGTTTTCAACTGTTTGGGAGATGATTTCCTTGAGATTGTTAACACTTCCCTTCTCTCTAGAATTTTCAGCACAGGTCTCAAACGTGCTATTATACCACCATTGCTAAAAACGATCAATCCATGTATTTTGAGAACTGCAGACCAATCTCAAACCTTCTATTCCTGGGAAAAATTCTTGAAAAGGTTGTATACCTACTAGGGTGGGCCAATTGTCTCTGTTTTCATATCATCCAATTGTGGCTACTTGAGATAGCTGATCATCCAGGGGGTGGTGGGAGGGGGAGACAATACTTTTAGAATTATTACTGCCATTACAATTTGATTTGAATTAAAGATTTTGAATTATCATCTGATGAAGCTTTGAAATAATCGAACATTTCAGCTTTTTCAAATTAAAGTTCTGTAAATAAAGATTTATGTGCGAATTTAAAAAAAATGTAATCGTTTTTTAAAATTACCTTAAAATGTATATAGTATTCTCTTCTTGATTCACACAACGGGTCTTTCTTAGAAGTCTGTGTGTCGGCGCTTGGTGCCACAATAACACAGCATCATGATCTGTTTAACATGATCTTATCTTTTAACATCACAATTCAAATCATATACGCGTATAACATTAATTTCTCTTATGAGTTACAGAGCAAAGTTTTGGCGAGTAGGCACATGGAGAATGTAGATGTGGGTATCAGATCCATGGAAAAGAGCCGCCAAACTGGGTTGTAATTAAGGGCCTAAAGTCCTGCTGAAATGGCATTTCGAGAGTATTTGATTTCCATACCATGATGCATTTCATAGTGAAATAGGATAGATAGGAAATGCATGTTGGGAGGATTTTTATTTGAAAGTTAAAAACTGGATGTATTGCTAGCTAGCTAACCAATGAATCTTAGCTCTGTAGCACTAAAACTTGAAGATTGATTGACAGTTGGATTTAATATCATTGGTGGAAGTTGGTTGGTTCAAGCTGATGTAAACATGTTATATTTCATTTTACAGGAAGAAAAATCATATAAGAATACAAAGAAATTGACCTTAAGTATTTTTAGCATATATTGTTAAAAACGATAAGTTGATCATTCTTTTAAGTTGTCCTTCAATAAATGATTGAAGGGGAGCTCCCCCCCCCCGTTACAAAACTGAGGTACATGTCTTTACGTGACATTTGACAACCTTTTTCATTTTCTTGTGTTCAAGCCAGTTATGTAAAGGCTTATCAGGTACCAATAAAGCTGAATATACCAGTAGAGAATACTAACTGCTATGTTAGCAGGTGCAATGCCATCTGGTCAGAGTGCCTCTTCTCTACAATCTCTCAGTTTAGCAGGGCTTTGCAGTGGTTGGTTGCATCTAGCCAAACAGCTACACAATTTTTATAATGAGCATAAATAAACCCAAATGAGCAGATCTCTTGCCCCTACAATCAGTATTTACTTTTGACTCATGAGTGAGAGAATAGTGAAGCAGACATTCAATAGCGTTACCGTTAACCTTCTTTCAAATGGTAATTTGATAAAACGTTGTTTTAGCTAGGGGCGGCATGAGTCAATGGGTAGAGCGGTCGCCTGGCGTTCGGAAGGTTGCAGGTTCGATACCCGGTCCTGCAGAGAAGCGTGTCGAGGTGTCCTTGAACAAGACACCGTTCCCCTAACTGCCCTGCCCTGTGATAGACTAGCGACCTATACAGGGTGTACCCCGCCTTTCAACCAATGAGAACGGAGATAGGCTCTAGTTCCCCCGCGACCTGATTTCGGACAAGTGGTTGACGATGGATGGATAGATTGTTTTAGCTTCTCTGAAAAAGGAACCTCTTTGCAAATGACAGTTTTTTTCCATTTACCTTCATGGCTATGACCTTTGGTGGTGTATCTTCATTTCATTTACAATATTTTCGGAGCTTTTCCGGAAGATGTCTGACTTCCTTCTCAATGGAAGAACTTGTCGATAGTAACTAGCGGGCCAAAACCTTTAGCCCTCTTACGAGGAGGAGAGGAAGGTGAATTCCGCCTAGAATAAAAAGCAAAATACATTTCAATAAAGAATACATCCATTTATTGCCATTTTCTTATTATAAACTTGATCTTATTTATGCTTTTCCCCTGATCGGAGTATGCACACACAAATGCAAATGTCCATTCTGACCTTCTATGGTGCAACAACTTGTATTTTTTACAAAAAATGGTGAATCAGTTCAACTGGATCAGAAGTTTATACAAAAACATTTCATCACTCAAACAGGTGACATCTTCAGTCTGAGCTGACTGCAGCATCCCTTCCCTTACAAACAGTACATCAATAACACACAACAATAGCCTGGGTTCATATACAAGTTGGTCATTGACTGTACATTAAGTGGTAATGAGCACCATTCACAGAAGACTGGGGAATATTTGCAATCGTGGCATTGTAAGATGATGACTGACGTACTCTTAGGATCCCACCTTTGTTCAAGGATGGTCTTCCCTCTTGACATAAATGGTCTTTCGCTCCCCTCTCAAACCAGCGTTCCTCCCTATCAAGGATGTGAACATCATCATCTTGAATGAGTGACCACTAGTCTGTAGATGAGTGTAGACCACAGAGTCCTGGCCTGACGTGTTGGCTCTCCTATGCTGCGCCATCCTTTTAGCCAGCGTCTGTTTGATCTCCCCGATGCACAAGTCACTGCAGTCCTCCTGGCATTCAACAGCGCACATTACATTACTCTGTTTGTGCCGTCATCTTCTTACAATGCCGTGATTGCAGATATTCCCTAATCCTTTATGAATGGTGCTCATTGCCACTGAATGTGCAATCAATGAACAACTTGCATATGAACCCAGCCTTCTGTGGTGTGGTATCACTGTATTGTTTATAAGGGGGGAATATTTGCATCTGTTTAAGTGATGAAATGCTTTTGAATAAACTTCTGATCCAGTTGAACAGATTCAACGTTTTTGGGATTCCCTTACCTGGATTATAAAGCATGCATCAAGACAACTTGTATTTTTGTATCACATCAATTATAATTCAACAAACTCACTTTTTACTTTTGCCTTTGTTTACTGGCCGGTCTCCATCTGTGAACAGAAATAGACAAATGTTGATTTTTAAAAAAAGCTACTAAATCTCCTCCAACACAAAAGACAGTTATCCAGGAGGGAGAACTGGATCACTTCATCCGATACAAAAGGAAGCATTTCTGATGTAGGCTGTTAAGAAGAACCTGGGATGGAAACAACTCTATTGTGGAAAGTGGATATGTGAGGACGTGATCTACCCATTTCTGAGAGCAGAGCAACAGAGGCCCCATTGGGTGAAATGAGATGAGATGTCTACCCTCTGTGAGAATCAAATGGTAAATGGACTTGTTCTTCGAATCAATATTTGCACCCCCACAGAATGCCCGTCAGTGAATAACAAGGTCATAGGGTACATGCACCCACCCGTCTACACCTATGATTTATTCCCTCCATAGACTTTACAAGTCACAGTGTGGAGGAATTCTGAATTATGGAATAGGTATTGAAAATATTCTCAGATCATGAATAACTTGTGAATAATATAAAAAAAAACAGGCATCTAAATATAAGAGCAGAGGCAAAACAACATACGACTCATCTCAGTGCAATGCATGGGGTTTGTATTTCCAGGCTTACCACACTCACCTTTGACCACATTTTTTGTAACAGTAACTGAAGGTTGGCCCATAGTGGATGTCTGTCCTTCAAGCTCAAGTAGAACTTGCTGGTTTAGACAGAGGTCAATATGATGGTTGAAAATGGTTAGGTCATTGGTATCCTGGGTCACCTGACACACTGGGCAGATGAGGGCTGACCCTTTGTGATCATGATACATTTCAGGCTGCTTTAAGCGCAACCCTTCAGGGCTGCCATTGTGTGATAAAGATATCCTTTGAAAAGAGTGAACTTCTTCATTTTTCAAGTTGTGACAGTCCGGTGAAGGATTTGTGGTGTCACAGGGATTTATATTAATATCTTTTTCTGTATTTATATTTGAGCATGGCATTCTGGGTAATTGCTTAGACATTTCAATCACATGGGAGCCTGCATTTTGGTTTTCCCTTTCATCCTTAGGATCAGTCTTGTCCCATTTGTTTTGGACTTGCTCTAGTTCCAAATCTGAATGGGAGTCGGTATCTTGGTTTGGCTTTATAGCGACACCACTGAGACACTGGTCTATGTGTTGGTTGAAGATACTCAGGTCGGAGGTCTCCACTTCTCTAAAACACACGGGACACATGAGGCCTTCTGAGACAGTGGTAACCAAGCCTGAAGTGGATGCGTTAGACTCTGAGGAGAAGAAAGTGACATCTGTTGTGTAAGAGGCAGTTGATGTTCTACTTGAGACCATTACGTTAGTCTCCTGACAACATGTTGGCGATTCCTTGTTATTTTGAGTGTGAGTGCCAAAGCACGTAATCCCAGAGGAACAATTGTGATTTTCCATTTTTATGTTTGTGTTCACAGTGTCGAGTTGCAATCTTTGGGCATGGGCCCTATGGAAAAAAGACTCTTGCTGCTGTTCACCAATCCTATCCATCTCTAATCCCCTCTGCTTAGCAAGCCAGGACACCCCATCCGGTCTATTCATCTGGTGCTGTTGCTGGGCCTGGGGAAAGGCAGAGGACTGACTCCGAGTAGACAGATCGATAGGATCTTCTTTCCCAGGCTTTTGAGGTAAGCCATTGGAACGGCCACCAGAACTCTCTGGTCTACCTTGCTGAAGGAAGCTCACGATGCTCTTCTGTAGAGGCTTCTTGTCATCAAAACTGACAAAATTAGAAATTCGAACACCTGAAAATACAAAATTGAAAACTGATGCACATCAGAATGTAAAAGTGATATATAACAGTAGACATTATTTGACAATGCAGTGTGAATCCTTATTTTGGAACATAAAGAATAAAATTCTATTGTCAAAATAAGTCATCAGGGAAAGTTATTACTCCAATGAATGATAACCACAATGACCGGTCCAATTACCCATGAGCCTCAGTCTGAGCAGCTGTGGACTGATATTTTCTATTTCAGTTTTTAGGAGGTCCTTAGCAGTAGCAAAGATCTCCTCCACTGTAGCAACAGCACATGGCAGTGTTGATCCTCTGTTTTTCACCTCAAAATTCACATTCTTCAGCTTCAATGTAATTGTTTTACCCTTGAGGTAAGAGAAACAAAGGAAAAATGCATTTGTAGAGTTACATTTAATTGTACATTACATGTGCAAGTACATGTACATTTCTTGACATAATCTAAAACCAATGTGACTGTTGACAAACTATATATGCAGAAACAATCAATGATTATCACACACACGTATGGTGGGAACATAAATAGAATATAAACATTAAACTATGGCATCACTTATATTTCCAATTGATCTGTCATGTATTTGGTCAGAAGCCAGTCACAAAGTGCTCTTTCAGTAATGTAATCATCTTCTAGGGAGACATCTCCAAGGCTGACAGAGGTCTCCTGCTGTCTCCTTAATGGCACTTCATTTCCTTCAGCTATCAAGGGCACATCAGGACTGAGTCAGAAAGGTGATGGCCAAGCCAAGTCATATAGTCTTCTCTCCACTAGCTACAAGAGGAACAAACAGCTTGAGGTAATTGCAAGAGATTCTGCCTGGAGACAAAGCAATTCTAGGAAGGTAATAAATAGCATTGGTCAATTTAACAATCCAATAACAATCCCTTTTCCTCGTCCATCTTTGCAGTGTCATCCTCTGCTCAAATACCCTTTCCAACTTCTTTGTCTTGCTCCCAAGAAAATAAATAGCAAAGGTGAAGCAATCACCTGGCACTCCAAGGCACAACCCAGTCAGAAGAGGATTGCTCAAAGCCACTGTTAAAACAAACTGTAACTAAGGAATAAACTCACTTATACAGTTGCAATCAAAATTATTTGACCCCCACTGCAAATCAGGTTTATTAGTCAAATATACAAACCAGCAGCTGTTTGCAAAAAACAAATAAAACAAGAACATTTTAAATAGCTCAACACAGCTAATATTACACGTAGTTTCTCCAAATTCGAGAAAAGTTGCTGCTTTTAATGACTACTGCAGTCTCAAAATTAGTCAACCCCCTCATGAAAAACATCTTTAGTACTTTGTAGAGCACCCTTTTGCTGTCATGACCTGCTGCAAACGTGATACATAGCCAGACACCAACTTCTGGCACTGTTCCTGAGGAATCTTAGCCCATTCCTCATGGCCAAAGGCCTCCAGCTCACTAATACTCTGTGGTTTGTGTGCTACAACTGCCTATTTCAAATCCCCATCCCCATCAAAGATTTTCAATGGGGTTCAAGTCAGGTGATTGTGACGGCTCCTCTAGTATGTTCCAGGACTTCTTCTGAAAGCAAGCCTTACTGGACTTTGAGGAATGCTTGGGATCATTGTCCTGCTGGAAAGTCCAAGGACACCCAACCTTCAGTTTCCTCGACATTTTTTCCCTGATTTCCTGATACTTGATTGAATCCATCTTGCCCTCCACACACTGCAGGTTCCCGGTGCCAGAGGAGGCGAAGCAGCCCGAGAGCATTACTGAGCCACCACCATGCTTCACTGTAGGCAGGGTGTTCTTTTCAGCGTATGCTTCATTCTTCTTCCTCCAGATGTACTGCTGATCCACAGGCCCCAAAAGTTCCAATTTTGTTTCAAAGGCACAAGAAGTTGGTTCCAATTTGCTCTGAACTATATAAATAACCCCCAAAGAGGTTTTGGGATTCTGTACTGTGGAGCAATGACACAATGTTGAAACTTTTTGGGGCTATGTTTGGTTATGCATCATGTTTGCAGCACGTCATAACAGCCAAAGGGTGCTCTACCAAGTACTAAAGATATTTGTCATGAGTGGTTGAATAATTTTAAGAGTGCAGTAGTCATTAAAAGCAGCATTTTCGTTGAATTTTGAGAAACCACTTGTAATACTGGATGTGTTGAGCTATTCAAAATGCTCTTGTCTGATTTGTTTTTTTTAAACAGCTGCTAGTTTGTACATTTGACTAATAAACCTGATTTGCAGTGGGGGTTGAATAATTTTGATTACAACTGTAGCTGGTGAAGCAAAGGAGATATTACACATGTTCAAAGTTATTTTAAATCGAATGGCTCTATTTTCATGAAACGGTACAAGTGCAGGTGGGACAAATATACTTTTGGTCATTTGGTGACCAGCGCAGTCCTCCTATAGCATTGCACAGTTGATAGAAAGGTTGGATTAGAATTAATATATCATAAGCAAGTGGAGTTGGAGCAGGCTTTGAATTGGCCAATAAAATCAGCTCCTCTTGAACCCTTTAAATGTGCCACTGTGGAGCTTAGAAAAGAGGAATAGTACATGATTTGTGTCAAGAAAGAGAGGAAGCTACAGAAGACACTGACAGAGGGCAAGGTCAGAGGAAAAAGACAGTGAGGACGACCACGCAAAACATGGATGACAGACATCAAGGAGTGGACGAGAGGGAATGTTGGGGAATCTGTCAAGAAGGCTGCTGATCAAGAATACTGGAGACTTGACCGCAAATTTACCAGTGGTTGATGTGACAAGAAGAAAGGATGTGGAGCGGACCGCCATTATCAAGATGAAGTAAAAGGGAAATCAATAATAAATACTCTGCATTGATCATCTTGGATTAATGAAATATGGTGGCAGTAAATTATTTCCCTTAAGATTGTGACAAAAAATATTCCAGATGTGAGGCTATATAGCCAGTTTGTACAGCTGGATATGTATGCCTGGATGAGACAAACATTCAATTTGTCATGTTAGGTTGCATTTTCCATGCATTATGATGAGTGAAAATTCTTTGAGCCACATCAAATTCAAAAGCCACATATCAATGTTTTTTTCTTCTGTTCTACTTATTCAAAATATTAAATTCAATTATTTGTTGAAATTAGTTTAATGATTTATTTCAGCACGGTAAAATGTTCCAGCGTGCCTAAGCCTCGACTGCTGAACAAAAAATAGCTCAATGCCAGTACATTTGCACTTAGACATGGTCTAAGTGCAAATGTACAAGTGTAATTTAAAGCCAAAATGGACACCCAAATTGTATTATGCCAGCGGATCTGCATTAACACCCCTCACATGTGCCACCACACCCATGTCATTGCATTCAAGTTCCTTTCAAGCCAACCAATTACCAAACAAATGTAGGTGGGATCAAAATCACATTGAGCTCGAGGAACCTGCCAATCAGCCTGCATTTCCACCTTTGCCAGCTCTGCACCAGCACCAAAACAGAGCCCACAATATTGAATTATTGGATACTACATTCTAATTAAGATAGACTACGTATTCGGTGTATGTGTTGGGGGGGATTGATGATGAGGTTTAACTGTAGCTAACAATGAACAGCTAAGCATTAAAATAAACCACTGCACCTTCAGTCCTTCTTTCTCCATGTCCTTGGCTAGGTCTTCACACAACTCTCTGCATAAAGATAGCTGCTCCTCAACAGCACTCAACTCCCTAAAAGTCCTGTATAGTAAAAGGATGTAGTGGAAAATGTGATATTGCTACAGAGTAAAAGAAAATCAGCGCATGATTTGGTACTTTGGCAAAATTAAGAAATTATATCACTTTCTCTTATATTATGATGAAAACTATACCTTTCAGTGCTCATACTTTTTCTTTCTCCATCCCTACATAAAAATAAACATGAATTAGTACACAGTATACTACATATAGAACATAAAGCATGTAAATGCATTTGATTGTAGTAGCTATTATGAAAGTTCTTGTATGAACATTCTCAAAGCATTGCCTAAATCTCTGGATTGTACTGATCTCTCATGGTTTGGCCACACATGATTGCTGTATTTTAGAAAGTCACTGCGTAGGAGTAAAAAAGTCTTATTAACTGAGTAATGCAACATGTAGTTGAGCACCTTTCTATGTGTGTGGCACCTAAACCCAAAGAAATTTTCATGAAGTGATGCCATGCAGTCTCAGAGAACAACAAGGACAGCAGCGCCATTTGCTGGTTAAGATGGGCACAGCTACAGATGCCCAATGCACTGAGCATATTCTCGCTCACTTTGCCTATGCCAAACACCTGTAAAAGGAAATGAACACATTTTATTATTTTTGTTTATGGTAATTGAGTGACTCAGAACATGAGCATTTATTCAAATTCTGATGACATTACCCTCACCTTGCAGAACTACATTGATTTACATTACTGCACAATTATTCACTGACAAGACCTGAAGGCTGTTAATGTTTCAGTTTGAGCAATGTGTCCCATACTTTACGAACTGGTAGATTCTGGGTGAAGTCCATGACTGCCTCTCTGTTGGAGGCAAGTCTGTACTGGCCGTTGGGCTTGTTCCTGTCACTGCAGACTTTGGCAAGCCTCATATTTGGAGCAATGCCTAGAACAAGGGAACAGTGTTTCTATAAACCAAGGGCCGTTAAAGCACATTCATAATGTTAGTCATACATAAAAGCAAAACGTTCAGGAAATACTCTTCAGAAATTTAACATTCATTATGAGTAAAAAAATGGACTGTCGTAATTTTTGGGGGTATTTGATTATCAATCCAAGAGGGGCACAAAAAGTTGAATTTGTTCAACTGGATAAGTTCATTTGGAAACATTTTGCCACTCAAACAGGTGACATCTTCAGTCTAAGCTGACTGCAAGCATCCCCATTCCTATAAACAACACTGGGTATACCACACAACAAATGGGTGGTTTCATATGCATGTCTGGTCTGACTGCTCATTCAGTGGTAATGAGTACTATTCACAGAGGATTGAGGAATATTTGGAATCATAGCATTGCAAGATGATGACAGATAGGTTCTCAGGCCCCCACCTTTGTTCAAGGATGGCCGTTACCTTTTTACATAAATGGCCTCTTTAACCCCCCTTTCAAACCAGCGTTCCTCTGTATCAAGGATGGGAACATCATCATATTTGAAGGAGTGTCCACCGCAGAATCCTGGCCTGACGTGTTGGCTCTTCTGTGTTGTGCCATCCTCTTGGCCAGCGTCTGTTTGTCAACACTTACAGGCCAGTGGCCACTCGTTCAAAAATGAGACCTTGATAGGGAGAAGCGCTGGTTTGAAGGTGGGATTAAAGGGGCCATTTATGTTTAGAGGGAACAACCATCCTTGAACAAAGGTGGAGACCTGAGAGTACATCTCTCATCATCTGTAATTGCAAATATTCCCCAGTCCTCTGTGAATAATACTCATTACCAGTGAATGCGCACTCAACGACGAACTTGCATATGAACCACGCCTTTTGTTGCGTGGTATACCCTATATTGTTTTATAAGGCTGGGGATACTTGCAGTCAGCTCAGACTGAAGTTGTCACCTGTTTGAGTGATGAAACATTTCGGAATAAACTTCTTATACCGTTGAAATGATTCACCTTTTTGTGATTCCCTTACCTGGATTATTGAGCATACATCAAGACAATCCAAGAGAAGGATAGCAACGGAGAAGGAGAGGAATATAAATACTGAATTTTGCTCTTCTCTGGAGGGATTTTGATGTTAGAAACAATGAGAGTCCACATGGTTTCAGTGGTTAAGGGTACTCAATCACTCAACTATCTCTGTCCACATTTATCATTTTCTTACAGTAAAACTCAGAAGCCTCCCAACACAAAAAGCTAGAAGTAAACATACCAAACCTGAAATAAGTATCCAAGCATGAATGCCCCTAACCCAACCCTCACCCATCCCTCCTTGCCTGCACTGGCAGTCAGCATTGTCTTCTGCTCAATGCGGAAGCGCATCTCTCTCACAGCTTCCTCTACAGATGTTCCAAACACCTCAAATCCCCCATCCTCATCCCAGCTTTTAGAGTCCAGCAACCAGGGAGAGCTACTGGGGCTATCCTTAAACAGAAGTGGAGAAAGGTCTTCGGCCTCCCTCGCCATCTCCTGGGGGAGCTCAGTTTTCTCTTCACCTTCACATACAAAGTGAGACAAGTTTTGGACAAAGAGGTGGAGGACCAAAGTAAGTTAAGACAGAGAGATAAGTGAGGATATAACATAATTCTAAAAAAGGGGAGAACACCAGACGTAACCTTATGCTACTTGAAAAGTCAAAGTATATCACATAAGGGAGATGGACATTATATCAATTTCATTTGTATAGCTCAAAATCAAAAGATAATCCCCAGGAGCTTTACAATCAGCAAAATTTATGATAATACAATACAAAAGTTACGATATATAACACCCTCTTATCCTTGGATCCTAGACTTGACAAGAAAAACATTATCAAGAAGAAAAAAAAGAAACCTCTGAAAGAGCAAGATTTTACAGTAAACATTCATCAATAATTGTCTTATTAAATTTTATGGTGCCGTTATTAAACCCTGTAAACTATTTGATTTAGCTCTCAGATACGTCTGTCTTCAAGATAAGAGATATTCCTTTATTTGTCCCACAGGGCGAAATTAATTTGTTCAAGACTAATGCATCAGTCTTGTTTTGGAAAGCCCCAATAAATACAAATGTGTGGTTAAAAAAAGGAATGCATCAAACAAATTCCAAAATGGCAGTGACAGATTTTCTAGTCAATGCAACTAGTAATTCATGACACAGGAAGGTAGGAATATTTACTGTTAACCTATTAGTGGGGTACAAATAATCAATGTTAAGTCTTGCAGTGAGAAGCATTACTTAAACCTGTATTAAGTGATACCTTGGATATCAACAGTGAATCAAATGACTCACTACCACGGTACTGAGAATCAAGACAACAGTCTACATTTTTTTCTTAACCAGAGACAGGCTTCACCTTCACTTTCAGCTCATTACTCATACTGACTCATACTGACTCATACTGACTCATACTGACTCATACTGACTGCCCTTATCCCAAGATGGCCCCTCCCTCTCTCTCTCCCTCCAAAATAACTGTGGGTAAGCAGCTTAAGCTGAGAACACAGTCTAGGGTGAGGCTTGGAGAGAGGAGATGAAGTGTTCAACAACTTCCAAAGTGTGAGCCCGGTTTTAAAGCCAGGGGTAGATGTTCCATATTTGGGCTGGATAATGCTAACAATGAGCTGAAAGTGAAGCCAAAGCCTATCTAATAATAATAATAATGATTCCCTTATCAGTCCCGCAAGGGGAAATTTGGATTTCTCTGCATTTTTGACCCAACCTATTGTATAGGAGCAGTGAGCTGCCAACATATGGCACTCGGGGAGCAGTTAAGGGTTTAGTGTCTTGCTCTCAAGGACACCTTGACATGCTGTATGCAGGACCGGGGATCGAACCTGTAACCTTCCGATTGCCAGACGACCGCTCCACTAACTGAGCTATACCGACCCTATCTGGTTAAGGAAAACTGAAGACCGCAATGTTGATCAAAGCCATATGAACCATATGAGCATGAATAATTATTTCACATTGTAGAGACTCATTTGACTATATCGAATGTCTTTATGTATGTTCATTATCCAGGTATGGAAATCACAAAAAACGTGAATAAGTTAATCTGGATACATTATTTATGTTCAACTTCCATGTTCAAATGGAGCAACAGTGGCTCAGCAGTAGAGTGTATGCCTCAAAGTTGGGCATAGCGGGTTCGATCCCACCGCGAGCCATCATGAAATGGTATTTGGCCTTAATCTCCCATGCTCCGTAAATGTAAGGCATATGATACGAAGTGCTTTGACTGGCGGCTAGACTAGAAAAGCGCTATATACAAATAATTTAATTTACCAATTATCATTGACTTTTTGTGTTACTATCTAAATTATACCTTAACACAGCTCTAATCTATAGTTTATTAAACAAAATCTTCAGTTATTAAAAAGACAGGATAATATCAAAAAGACAACAAAACATAAATCACTCAGCAGTGTAATTAAGTATTACCTGCTCCAGAGCTGTTGGTGTGGAGGCGATATGTGCGCAATGACTCTGGCCAACACCTTCTCTGTTCCAAGTGGTCTGTGAAATCCAGAAATGCCTCATCCAGGCTTAATGGCTGAAAGTTTGGGTCATAGTCTGCAAAGATCTCCCGTATCTAAAATAGGAGGTAATAATGTTTTGATGTTTATTTAAAAGCAAATTAAGATCTCTTAGTAGTACTGAAATCACTTCAGAACATACCCTTGGTTTGCTTATTGGCTTTATAAATAAGGCGGCAGTAAAACCTAAAGGTAGAAACCCAGACCTACTACATGAACACTGTGGGTTTTCAATTGTGGCACTGAACAGATAGGAAAGAGGAAAAAAATACTGATTTGTCTGCTGTTGGTATAACAGCATTTATATCTACTAATTTTCCCATCAATGCCTCAGAGAATCCAACGTAAAGAAAGAAACTGCCAATTCCACAATTCTCTACTAGTCATGCAACTTGTATATAAATCTACAAGCTACCACCTGCCACTACGGATCATGTGCAGTTGAGCAACTCGCTGAACCTGAATGAAAAGCGCACCTTCAAATCTGTGCAATAATCTTTTCAACAGAGTTCAGATGCTCTTTTCATTCAGTCTGATTTTTAAGCTCCAACACCTAAGCTAAGTCTGTTACTGGGACAGTTGTGCATTTTTTCCATGTTTGAACCCACTAAACCTAAAAGTGCTCCAGGGTGCAACATGTCAGGCTGCCCTACATTCCAAGTTCTTCAGAATAACACAAGCTTTAATTGTGTTCAGAGACTCTTTGTGTACATCATTTGGAGAGAGGTTCTATAGAAAAAAAAGTCGCTGTGTTCAGCAAGTATGATGTGTAGAGTGGCCAATTAAATACTGCTAATTCTTAAATCATGGATATGAGTGATTTATATTTTTTGATGACCTCAATGAAATTTAAACTGATACAAATGCAGAATTCTAGAATTCACATGTATGTATATCTGTTTTGTCATCACAACATGGTACAGTTCTGTAACTGGGGGAAATATTATCCTTTATTATTTATACCCATGTAATCCAATTCAAGGTTGCAGGTGGGTGGCGTCTACCAAAGCATGCATTAGATAGATGGGAAAGAGAAAGAGAAACACAAGACAGGTCATCAGTCCATCCCATAGCCCACACAGAATCATTCAAATACAATTTTCCATTCACACCTAAGGATAATTTAGAGTTTCCAGACTGTAGGACTAGAAACCCGGATGGATCCCCAATCCCCTCCCCAATATAAACCCAAGGAGAACATGCAAACACCAAACAGATTAGCTAGAATAAGATCATAGACCTGCAAGTGTGAAGGAACAGCTTTTACAGTTAACCTTAGAACTTTCCTTTTATAAACACACATACACACACAAAACCCACACAATCATCAGACTCATTTGGTAGTTGATGATTGTATGAAGCAGAAAACCTGCTTGTACTGATTGATGCTCTTACCTCAGCACTAACAGCTCTGTACTTTTCAAAGTTGGGTGGAACAATGACCAAAGTAGGACAGAGTTTCTTCGCAATGAATCCTGGCATGGCAGCTCGAACCCCGAACTTCCTTGCATAGTAGTTAGATGTTGACTGATAAAACACAGACAAAAATGGTTGCGCTTGTATTACATGAGTATATTCAGTTAGAAATAACAGTGGTTTAACCATATTTCACTGAAGATTTCTTGATGCATGCTCAATAATACAGGTAAAGGAATCACTAAAAGGTGAATTGGTTCAACTGGATAAACTATATATCCTGTTGAACCGATTCACATTTTTGTGATTCCACTGAAGAGACAATCTAATGATTCAGTGATTTTGCATAAATCTGCCGGTGATTTTTTTTACTCACTAGCATGCTTGAGGATCCTACAGCCATCGGTTTGTCCTTAAGTTCAGGGCAGTCCCTAATCTCAACAGCAGCATAGAAAGCATCCATGTCCACATGCACAATCACACGACTTAAATCACGACTCTTCTCCAGCTCAAAGGCCAGCTTGTCCACCTTCAGAGAGAAGTAATAAATGCCTCAAGAAAGAGTACAGGATCAACTTAAATATTTAAAAGGGGAATTTACCTTTATTCTACACCACCAAACTCACTGTGTTCCTTTCAGACTGTTTCCAAGTGATCTCAAAAACACCTAAAATCAATCTCACCTGAGGGATTCTTTAATTAACAACTTTAATTTACCTGCATTTGTGCTTTCCTCAGCTGCTGCTCAGTGATCTGTGCCTTCTGTTGCATCATCCTCTCAATGCGCTGGTTTACCTGATGCTCTTTCTTCAGTTCATTTTCATAGAATCTGGAACCCTGCATGAAGATGAATATGAGAATAGCGACACAAGTGATGACATAGCACATAAGGAACGATGGGTTTTTTCTGCATTGTTCAAATGGAGGTGTTAACCTGGGGACTACAAGGCTTTCACACAAAACTACACAGAAAATGTAAAATCTATTAAAAAGGCAACACATTTTCTATGGTCCAGTAAACCTTATTGCTTGCCAATACTAACTTTGTTAAGGCTCACTGGTTAATCAAGCCAGTTATTCACATCACTGTCACTTTTTTACAGAATAAATCTGTGGTCTAAAAGGGTTGTGTGGCATACAACTGGACCAGGATGAATACGTGAAGTTTCTACATTGGTTCAGGCAATCTGAAGAACCGTACACCAGTCCCTACCTTTGATGACTCCATAATGATCTTGTTGATCTTGTCCCTGTCAAGTCCCTCCATTCCAGCTTTGTGGTCATTGAGGAGCATTCGGGAGAGACAGCCCTCCTCACTGGCAGATGCAGTTCTGTTCGCCATCTTTTAAAGTTACCCCTGTTCCATGAATGGTGTCTAAACTCTAACGATGAAAATGGAACATAAAACAGAATACTACTACGTTAATGACAGAATCTCTGGTGGTACCAAGATTTTTTTCTCTGAACTATATTCTCAATTGAGCAAGCTAACATCATGTATATACTGACTTACATTGTGCACTGTGTATAGTATATGAAGTACTTTAGTAAACGAATTTAGCAATAATTAACGAACAATTTGCGAGGTAACTTAACTATGATATCAAATGTCATGCTAAAAAACAGATTAACTTTGTTTCTCTTTACATACTTTTTAATGTAACTTTAGTTAACCCCTTGTATAAATATAACGGGACTTGCCTTTTCAAAATTTAAACTCTCAACAACAGAATAACGTCCATAATGTCTTTTTCATTTTGTGTTTTCCTCTTCATTGTTGTCACTGTCGTCCTCTTCTTGTTCTTCGAGATGTAATAGCAGTGCAGATCACTTTTTAGAATATTACCGCCATCTATCGGAATGGAGTGTAGAGCAGTGGCTTGGCGGGGAAAATCTCTGTTAAAGTCTTTGCTGCTATTCTGAAAACCCAGCTACTGGGAATAGACAAGCTGATGTGCTGGTTCCAAGCCCGGACACATTGGGATGGTTGCAACAGGAAGGCCCTCGGTGTAAAATATTTGCCAAATCAATTGTGAGAGGTCCGCTTTACGTTTCGCGGTTTTTATTTCTGCAGGTGCCCTAAATATGTGGATTATAAATCAACTTTTTTAAACTAGACCACTCAAGGCCCCTGTTGCCAATGACCACCACCGGTACTGTTGGCCATCATGGTGCCGATAAGAGTTATAATACTGTTGGGTGAAAATGGAAAGGTAAAATGCATGTTTAGCCACTTGGAAAGGAGGGAGTGCTATGGAGGTGAGAGTCAGAACTTTGAATGTTGACACTTAGACTGATAAAAGGAGAGATGTGGCTGATATGATGGAGAGAGGGAAGGAATATATATGGTATGTGCTAGGAGAGGAGTAAGGCCAATACCGAGATGGTTTGGACATGTGCGGATGAGAAATGGTGGGCATATTAGAAGGAGGCTGTAGATGGGGTTCCAGGGTAAGAGGAAAGGAGGACGGCCAAAGAGGAAGTTTATGATTGACATGTAAGGCTACTGGTTGACAAGAGAAGATGCAGAGAGCAGGAGGAAATGGAGATGGACATGGCACTGTGGTGACCCCTAAAGGGAGCCGCTAAATTGGAGAAAACACTATTTTGTCATTGTAATAGTACAACAAATTCCACTTTTGCAATGAAATGTGTTCTCTGCATTTAATACGATAATAGAATGGCAGGAACAACCCGGGACAATTTCAGTTCTCCTGCCTATTTGTGCCTTGGTATAGATACCACCACTATTCCTAACGTGCATATCTTCTTCATGGTGGGAGGACACTGGACAAGTCGGGAGAAACTCACAGACGTGGAAGGGGAATTAAGCAAATACCCGAGAGATGAAACCTGAAACGTCGTGAGGTTTGAGCACAAACAGGACCTTTTTTTAACCACCAGGGTACTGTGTTGCCAAACAAACAATTACAAGGTCCCACCGAGATTTGAACTCGGATCGCTGGATTCAGAGTCCAGAGTGCTAACCATTACACCATGGAACCGCTTATCTACCTAAGAAGTAATTACATTATGAAAGAATATACATCAGAGGTGTGAGGTCCAAGGTTATATGCTGTGAGGCAACGCGAAAAAAAGATTGAAACAAAGTAAGGCGTGGATTGTATATGCTGATAAAATGGTGCAAAGTTAACATCTCGGTAAATAAAATAAAATCTTAATTTGGAGTCAATTTAACTTGAACACTCGGGAATGTTGTGGCTGAACTCTCTAAAATTGAAAGTATATTTTATGCATTTTATATAAAAGATTGATAACTAGATGGTACTTCACTACTTTCTGCAGCAATAATATAGGACCGAGAAGGAATAAGCTATTTATGTTCCGGCATTGCGCAGAATTTCAACAGAATTTTTCTTTTTGTTATTTTTATGCGACCACAGTCTGACGAAGTGTTGTCACGGAACATTTGCATTGGATGCAGTCCACTTAACGCCACAGCCAAACTTCAAGTACTAAGTAAAGGACCCAAATGGAAATTATTCCATTAATCAAACCAGTTATTTCTATTTTTACCTATTTTAGGCTGTACGTTTCTAAAGCTATAAAATATTCTATGCTCCAAATTGTAGTTGAGCCGGAACAATTTGATATTTTTTCATAAAATAGCATTTATATCTCAGCTGTTTGCTTCTAGAAATATTCTAACAAGCCAAACAAGGGGGCTGTAACTTCATTTGTAAATGCTTTAAAGCACATGGGGAAATTTGTATTCTGTTAATTTGAGCATCTATTCACTATAAAAGTGTTTTAATATGCACTCGCAAAATAATCACTTACATTCCAAGTCACGGTGATGTTTATTATTGTACCCGGATAAGATGAGAAAAAATGAATGTGCAGTTTTCCTGGAAGTATTTTTATCTACGTGCCTATGAGAATCCGCAAGATTCTTTTTATAGCACGGAAAACAAACTTAATTTATGACAGGGTTAGTTTATGATAACCAGAGTGGGTTAGCCTAATCCCTCCACCTTTCAGTACGCTTTATGTTGTGATCGTTGATTTTTTTTTTTGTGTTGTATTTTATTTTACTACTATTTTTTGCTGAACAGCATCCTGACGACATTCGCTCATGGAATATACACTGGAAGCGTGGCTATGGCTCCTCCTCCGACGTGAATGAGGGCAAGCTAGTCAACTCATTCGCTATTGCTAATTCAACTGCGATGTTGTCCTTCTCGTTATACTTGGCTTGGAGTTAAGGATTGATTGAGTGTTTACGTGAAGGTATCATTTTCTACCCACTATTTTTCTGAGCAGGTAACATATCATTTAAGCAACGTTAAATATGTTCCAGTCGCACGTTGGTTAAATTAGCTCACGATAGCTGCGTCGTTTGACAGCTAACGCTAACTAGCACCATTAGCATTCTCCATCAGTTTCAAAACAAATCCCACCAGATCAAGGAGTTTAGCCTCGAACCGGCCACCCGAAAAAAACTTAGGTCGTAAATAGCAAGGTAAACTATAGTCGGTGATCGGAGATAACAAGTGCTATTCAACCAATATTTTCACAAAACAGTTAGCTAAAGCAACGTAAGCGATTAGCGGTTTTGCACCCGTCACGTAGATCTAACAGCTGACTGATTTATTGATTGAAGCTCACTGAGTTTGGTTACAAGGATTTTTCAACCAAGTTAAAGGAAAATGTCAGAGAAGAGTTCTTCGTCGGGGTCAGATGAGGATGTAGACCCGGAATCCGGGCAGCCTGTCGAGCTTGGAGGTGTTCTCAGTAAGGTATGTGGTCTAAGTTGGATATTTATAAAGGTTGTATGATGCTGTAGCCCTAAAAAACAGCCAACCCACAGCCATTAATCGATGGCGGTTGATTTTCTTGTCTACACGTTTCGCTTGCTGGCCCTATACCTGCGTTGCTGCATTAGTTTCTTGAATTCACACTCTGCAGACAGAAATAATTCATTTAGATTTGCACTACTCTGCTTCTTGCAGATGAGCTAAGGGCACTGTTATCCATTTAAACAGTCTTAAGTTGTCACGGCCAGCTAAGCGTGAATGTAATTTAGTATCACCTGTGTTTACAGTGGACTAACTACATACATGGATGGCAGGACCGGTGGGTGGTTTTGAAGAACAACACTTTGAGCTATTACAAGTCAGAGGATGAAAGGGAGTATGGCTGCAGGGGCTCTCTCTGCCTAAGCAAGGCTGTCATCACAGTAAGTAAAGAAAAATGCCACTGCTCTTTTGGCTAGTGCTCTCTGGGTATATGGAATGAGTTGAACAACTCTCCAGCATTTCACTGGGTATCAGAGAATAAAAATCCACCATTAAATCCCTTTAATGTTTTTGCATCAGTAGTTTGGGAGTCCAATTGCCTACCCTCCAGCTAACACAAGGTTTTGATCATCCCTCTTGCCTCTTGGTTTGAAGCACAATGTACCATTCCTTGAATCTTTGTTTCTCAACATTGGGAGGGCAACCATTAACCAATAATGAGGCTGTTTAGATGACAACAAGTATAAATACATTTTAGTTTAGCAAACAAAGCCAAGTGCATTCTTGTATCTCATGTGTACTTATTAGTACACACATTTCCTCTTGCACCATCATTATTTCCCCTTGTAATTCAAGCATGGGCGACGTACTATTAGTTTTTTGTTCTGTGCTTCTGTTTCTTGCCATTGGAAACTATATTTTCCCCAAGTAGGCCTCATGTTGGGCAGATAAGCTGAAATCACACCCTGGTTAAATATTCACCATTCTCTCTGAGCATGCCAGCACCTAGTACAGAGGGCAATGAAATGCCTTTACTGTGATTTGTACAATAGGATTAAATGGGTTAAAACTGGATTAAAATTACAACATGGGATGTTAGACTAATTTAGTTCCCTAAAGCAAAACCTTTTTGTGACCATTTGACAACATTACACCAGTTCCTGTTATTTTGGAGCCTGAAATGCTACTTCACGGAAGACAACGTGTTGTGTAGTTGTATCACAGAACCCTAACAAACGTATTTTTAATTGCACTCTTCCACCAAAAAAACCTCAAACATGATATTTACAATTGTCTAACTAAAAGTACATCCAGGTTGATTGAATTGCCCTACTAAGACTCAGAGTAGAATTAGTAGTGGCCACTGTATGGTTACTGAGGAATGTGCTTCTTGCTTAACACCAATCTGTTATTCATCACTGGGTTTCAAAATCATCTCTTACTATCCCCCCCATGTTTGTCAAATAAAGAGGAAGTACATATGTCTGACTATTCCTACTTTAGGCTATGGTTCAGTATCAAGCTGTCACGTTAGTGCAAACCTAGGCTTTGTACTAGACAGTCCTACTTTGCAGTACTACTAACAAATGTCTTCAGATGTATTTCTATACAGAGCTGGTTTATTGATTGACTGTTATATTAGCCTATTCATATAACTATTCATATTAGCCAGTTTGCTACAAGAGTAAAAATATTTAGACGGACAGAACTATTTTGGCTATTTGATCTGGATCTGTGACTTAAAGACTACTTGATGTTGATTATTACTACTATATCTTTATCACTATTAAAAAGGATGTAGTTTTATGCACACATGTAGAAACTTCTGCACTGGTATACAAAGTAGCGCTCTCATGGAGAAGAGCTATTCTCTAGGAGGAGAAAGAATAATAAATGAGACTGTAAAACACAAGTTTTATGGGCTGTGCCTGATATCAGA
>OMLC01035430.1:0-28048 GCA_900302585.1 Regalecus glesne
AGTTAAAAAAATGATTTCAGCCCTAATATAGACAATCACAACCACTATCCAGGAGTCTCACCTGAGTGCGTCTGTCTGCCTGGGTTTAGTAGGCCCTGATCTGCGTGGTTTTTTCCTGATCCAGTCTTTGAGTCCATTCAGATTTTCACCGGGCTGTAATAAATATTGGTCCAGCTTTTCCAGAACAGAGCCTTCACAATGGACCCGGCTCAGCGGCGCCAGACACATGTTTTCCTTGATCTCAAAAGGGGCAAATTTCCCACAGGGAGCCGCAAGGGTCTAGAAGGACAGTCACAGTCTTGGTTTTCATGACAGTAATTACACTTCCCACACAGAGTGGCTAACCCTATAAAATAAACAGACAAGCTAACAAAACTATTCGGACTTTCGGCAACAGAACACTACGGATGAGAACACCAAAAGTTCAATCAGTTCATTTGGACACAACATTTAGTGAGAGAAATGTTTCATCACTCATAAGGGACTTAGCTGACTAGGTATCCTCACCCTTTTGGCTCCGCTCAAGTGTATCTGTTCTTATTTTGGCTGGGTTCAATAAAAAATAGCACAGTTGTTACAACCAAAACCAACAATCTGTTTCCAATGCAAATTGCAATGACCATTAATTAAGCGTTGTAATGTTATGGGTGCATTTTAGTGAGGATCGGGGAATAATTGCAATCACTACATTGTAAGATGATGAAAGATGTATCACTCCCCCTAAAAAAAACAACAACAACAACATCTTACAATGCGGTGATTACAACTATTCACCAATCCTTGTTGAATGGTACCCATGGCATTGCAACTCTTAATTAATGGTCATGGCCAATCCTCTATTAAATTTGGGCACATCCAGAGATTTAACTTTAACCCAGGATTCATCTATAAATCTGAATCAACAGCTAGGTGGTGTCGCTGGATAGGACCCAATAGCCCTCTTTTCCACTTCCTCCATATACAAGTTGGCCACTATAGGTGAAACTGGGGAAGCCATGGCAAACCCACGCTTCTGCATATAGTATTGGATATTGCCCCCTGTATGTGAAGTACATGGACTAAAGACAGCTTTAGGAGCAGACACACTTGGTCAATGTTAACAGTGGTCTTTTGCCATCTTACAATATTGTAATTGCAACAATTCCTAATCCTCTGAATATTACACATGGCCATTGTAATTCTAGTTTATGTTCTGACAATTTGCATTTGAAACCGATGGATGGTTCAAGTCAATATGCAACTGGGTTGTTTGTAAAGTTGGTGGATATCTGCAGTCAGTTGAGACCGACAAGTCACTTAGAGGAATGATGAGAAGTTTCTCCTATTCAAAATTGTGTTCAGATGAACGGATTCAACTTTATGAGATCTCCTTACCTAGATTATTGAGCATGCATCAAGAGACTGCTGATGAGCTATAAATTCCTGAACAATTCACACAATTTAATAGGAACTTATTTGAACTTTATTAGTCAAAACAAAACATCCCGTCGAGGGTTAATGCTAAATAAATGGAAAAGCACCATTAAGAAAATGGCGATAGCAAAAAAATCTTGAATTTCAAATTTGATCTACCTTTGGAGCCTGCTGCACCTTAGGCTTCTGAAGAAACCGTGTTATCTCTGCTTTCTCAGCTTTCAGCCGCTGTAAAAAAGAGAAACAAAGGAAGAAAATATATTCATGAGTGTAATCTTCTGTTGAAGACCTGGGGCTAAAATGCTACATTGTCTACATGGAAGTGACTGACAACTTTTTTCATCAATTTACATCTTTCTCCTCTTTCAGACGTTTTTCCTCTTCTTTCTGTCGTTTCTCCTCTTCTTTCTTCCGTTTTTCTTCCAGTTTAGCCCTGAAACAAGATTTGAAAACTTGTTACACAATCCTTCATGATTTCATTATAATTGATTTAACTATTATTTGGATAATAAATGTTAGTCAAAATAGTTATATGAATGTAGTGTAGAGAAATTGCATTACTCCTGCTTGGATTTCCGTTGCTCCTCTTTTGCTTTTAACCGCTCAGCCTTTTCCTTGTCCTCCTTTTCCTTTTTCTCTCGTTTTTCTCGCTCATTATTCTCCTTTTTCTCCCGTTTTTCCCTTTCTCGTGCCTCTTTCAGCTTGCGGGCCGCCTCTTTTTTTTCCTCTTTAGCAGCTTTAGCCTCTTCCCTCTGTCGGTCCTTCTCCTGGCGCAGACGAAGCCTCTCCTCCTGTTCTTGTAAATTCTGATTAAAAAACAGCCCATCAATATAGATTTTCTGATTTCCCATCGTCTTATTTGTTAAAAGTTAAAAAGTAGGAAAAAGAAACAGATACTCGAGTACAATAATGAGATGGATTTGGTGTGACTTTAAGATGCAGAAATGGCACAATAACAGCCACATAAGCATTGCCTTACCTTCAACGAGCGTCTTTTTACCTTCTGATCTGCCAACTTCGGATCAGTCTTCGGATCCTATTAAGGGAAAGAAATACATTAAGCTTCCAAGAAGGTTTCCTTATATTCCTTGTCAATATTCTTTTAACAAAAATGTTTCATGATATTGTTGATTGACAAGAATGGCACAGACATAAGGATTAAGGTTCATGTAATAATTTAATGCTTCATATTGGAAAGATGAAAGTTTCTTTCAAATCTCTTCTGAATGACGCTTTCGACATGGCAAAAAATTTGAATACTTTGCACTACTGCACCATGAAAGTGAGTGGAATCACGAGACATAAACTGAGACAGAAAGCAACACTCACTGTAGGTGTCATGGCATTCTCAGCCTTGGGCTGCTCTGGGGAACTCTCTGCTGTAGATATCGAGCTGACTGATGAAGGAGACTTATTGGAGTCATTGCACAGACTGGAGACATCAGCTTTTATTGACATGTCTTGCTTCTCTTCCTCATTTTCCGAATCCTGTGTCAGATCGAGCTGTGAGACAAATGTAGTCTCATCCCCATCTTTTTCATCCATCTCATCTACATCATTATCGGGTTTGTGGATTAATTTGCAGTCTGAGGCATCTGCCTTAGGAGTGAGATCACTACTGCTGGGTTTACCAGAGGATGACCTTTTGTCTTTGTTCTGATGCTTGTCTTTTGTTGGGAGGCAGACGGAGGTAGCAACAGGCAAAGTGGAGAGCTTTACAGGAGAAGAAGAATTATCCTTAGTGAGATCTATAATTTTCTGACCTGGAAGGGGTTTGCAGCTACGACTCAAGAAATCATCAAGGGGTCCACGCCCATTAACCAAGCTCTGTCCATTATTTACGAGAAACGGGGACGTCTCTATCTCATTCTCCCCATCTGAGGCCCCTGATTCAGGGCTGGGAAGTGTGCAGGCTCTCTTAGGTTCCTGACAATCTTTAGGTTCAGGATGTAGACGCTTGAATGGGAGACGAGCTGGAAACAGGTTATAGAAAAATGAGTTATGTGTTTTGAAATTCCAGATATCAAATCATGGAGCAACAGCTAAGTTACTCAAAAAATACTTTTATTTAGGTTTTAAGTCATTTAGCCAAAAGTTTCTTACATCGTTCAACAAATACAGACCTAACTCATTTAGAGCAGAATAATAGATACCCAACTAAATCATATACTTTGTTGGGTAAAAATGTGCCCATGTTGACAGATTGATAAATGATGGTAATACTTCTCAACTTTTGCTATATTTCACTAGTTATCATATCATCCTAGATCAGTATGAATGTAAATGAAGTATGTAAAGAAATCAAATCCTTCCCTTACCTTGAACCAGTTTCTTGTTGGTGCTTTTATTGGGATTACAATCCATTCCTGAAAAGAACATCAACACCACATGAGAGATGCATTTCATTCCAAACAAGTCACTTACAAATCAAAACATGCAGGTGTAAATGAAACCAACAAACAGTATGTTCCTTTAAAAGGGACTTCAAATTTAAGACCAACGCTATTCAATAGGTTGACAACTCAACAGTCCTACCAGAGCTTTTGTTTAGGTTGCGCACACACTGGCATGGCAGCAATCACATGCTAGGCTAGCTAATAACATGATACTCTTGACGGGTGACGGTGAAAAAGATAATCTGACAAACTCGCTTTGGCAATAATTTGCGGTGGCGTTAGCAACAGATAATCCCTCGTGGTGGTAAACATGGTTCATCGTTAACATTGTCAAAGTTTTCTGATATGAAAGATGGGTTCTACTGTGGATATTGGCTTTTCTCTCCCGCCAACCTGTGTATCAGAAGGCCCAGTCATGTCCGCACAGCAGACACCTCTCAAGGCTGTCAGACAAGAGGCACTGGACCGCAAAATTGAAAACTCGGGCTACCATCAAGCTATACGACATTAGTGCTGAACACAACGTTGATCACTCAGAATTAAACTGAAAAAGATGATCATTTCTGTTTATGGTTAACTGTGTTATAACGTCGTAAACGAAAACCCACCATTCGTGGCACAGACATCTTCGAAGATTTTGCTAGCACGCCTAGCTTGTCTCCTAGTATTAACCCATGTCCTGTTAAATTA
Organism: Regalecus glesne; assembly: GCA_900302585.1. Classification (NCBI taxonomy): domain Eukaryota; kingdom Metazoa; phylum Chordata; class Actinopteri; order Lampriformes; family Regalecidae; genus Regalecus; species Regalecus glesne. Next base: position 4,500 of record OMLC01035430.1, read on the forward strand.
GCGTATTATACAACGAGCAAATCTACTAACGAGAGATATTAGAAAGAATGGTGAAAAGATTTGCTGGACTACTTGACAATCAAATTAGTTACTGCTAGATCCAAGACTCCATGGATATTACATCACCAAATTGGAAAATACGTTTAAGGTTAAACGTACGTTGAATGGCTCAGTAAAAACGATACCAACCTCTTTGCTCTGTACTGAAGTTAGTTATTTGACCCTAGTTATTAAATCTAAGTTCACATTAACGAACCTAATGTTAGTTTAACTTCACAAACTCAGTAGCAAAAATGTATATATGCTAACTAGTTAGACTTCACAAATACATTAGCAAAATTGGATACATGCTAACCATACCACAAGTTGGATCGGGAGCAAAGGTTACATTATAGTCGTGAATGTTACAGTGCGACTGACAACATGAGAAATAAGTGATAAGTACCAACACGACGTAATGAATTCCTTCAGCTAAGGCATCCATTTCAGTGCAGTTGTTTAGATTGAGCTTCGGGTATATTCAAAGCTGCGGATGTACATAATGAAAATATTCAGTTTGAAGCGTTGAGAATAATATTCTCGATAGCTTTAATTCCTCATTTAACATGTTCATGGCAACGTTTGTGTTACCTCTTCTACGCGGAGTAGATGCTACCAAGTGCCCGTCCACAGTTGGGTTTTCCTCCGCCAACATCACCAGCAATATCCAGAGACTTAACTCACTTTGAGTATTTTTCGGTGAGACAAAACCAAGGCAAAGAAAACGTTCTTATAGACGTGGACAAACTTCTTCCAATGATAAAACACACATATGACTTTGTTGATCTTTCTCTATTTTAAGTCATTTGTGTGAGACTTCTTTTCCGTGTTTCCCGGCTGTCTGTCTCGCGCTCCCAGTCAGAATTGGCGGGAGTGTGTCAGGTGCAACAATAAGCGCCGATGATTGGCTAAACTAACGGAAGATGAAAAAAAAGGATACGTTTGTTTTGGAAGGCCGAGTTACCCGTTTGGGCGGCGAGTTTAATTCACCTTAGTGTACGGCTGTTCAGAGCAAATCATAAAAAGATGTATCCGTTCATCTGGATATATCATTTTAAAGCAACATTTCTCTATAAAAACACGTATCGTATTAGTCAAGGTGGTCTCGAATGATCAAGCTACCGCATGGAAAGTTGGTGAATTTCAATCAGGGTGGTACTCCACATAAATCGTTGCAGCAAAGTTGTGACCAACCTGTGTTGAAAATCATGTGATGTAAATTTCTAATCTGCGGTTTCGGCCTCTATCATATGTCGCTGTATTTGTTTTACTTGTCCGGATTGATAAACAGCTTTTCAGTAGTGGAGAGCTCTCTACACTGGATGGAACCAAATGATTATAACAATACATTAACGTATACTATCCGGAGTTCTTTCGTTCAGCATACCTTACACATCCACACTAAATTCCAGCCACGCACCAATTCAGTAGCGAGTAAACCAAACGCATTGTTATGCTGCTTCAAAAAACATAGAATTTCAACCTGAAACTTTGAAGATTGAAAAACTTTCATTGTACCAGTACAACGACATTACATAGTGTCAGCCTTTATTTTGTACATACAGACAGAAACAGAAGAGGAAAGAAAAAATAGTCTGAACTATGAAGTAGCGATAAAATACGACACAAACTATAAGGTTGTTGGAGTTTCTCTCACAAAGTTTAATTTTTGAAAAAGAAAAAAGTCTAACTGGTTATCAAAACTCTCAAAGAATACTTTGAGAAATCAAATAGAGATATAGCGAAATTTGCAAAGCCACTATATACTGACAGTCGGGTCTCTACTCCCGTGTCCTCTCCCGTTGTTGTCACAAGGTTTGCTGTTGACGATTCCCACGAATTTAGGGAGTTGTAGTTCCCAGGTCAGCTGGACTTATTATAATGACGAGGCTGAAAACGAGTCGAGACTACAAGTTCTACTATGCAGCGCAGCTATCTTCCACAGTACGCCAGCCACTGGAGAGCGCATCCTCAATGATTCACTAACCCTTGTTTCTGCTGACTAGGTAAGACCAATACATCGTCTAATAGCGTTTTCTATCAGGTTTCTAGTGGTGTTGCTCTCTATTTAAGCGAAAATAGATGAACTGAAATAACTTTTTCTACCTGTTAATTGACGTCCTGTTGGTCAGTTTAAGTAAATTAAGAGGCTAGCTTCCCATCAGTACGGTGCTATCTGACTAGCCTTAGCTGTGGTTGTAACGGTAATGAATGCAAACTACAGCAGAAACTAATCATGAAGTAGGTAAACATGAAATAACATCAGGTCGTTTCAACAAAGGGATATTTATAATTTCATATTTCTATAACAAGCCTTCTATTCTGCAAGTAGGAACAAAGAAGATCTGAACCTCAGAAAATCTTCTAGTAGTAGTTTAAAAAAATCCCAAGACTATGGTTAATGGCACTGAAATGATAGTGGAGATATGAACTAACTCTTAAAACACTCAATAACAAATGTTTTTCCGAAGCTTTCTGCATGTCAAATGCATTATTGTGTAAAAAAAACCTAAAGATTCCGAATCAACAATTGTTTTCATTGGCGTGTGTTTTACATGCACTAGGAACTTAGCTTGGCGTTGTTGGTACCGAAAATAAAATGATAAAATAAGTATAAGGAAGAAAATACAAGCGCGCCTACACACACTGTCACACACAAAAAGCCGATCTAGAAACAAATAAAATTAAAACAGAAAAATGTAATTTCAGTTTGGGGGTTGGGGGGCAGGGGGCCTACTGATTAGTCGATGTGTGTGTGTCTGGGACTGTTGATATGTCCAAATGCAACGGGGAAGAAACTGTTCTTTTGACACGAGGTTTTGGTCCTGATTGGATTCAGCCTATTGCCAGAAAGCTGTCTCAAAAAGTGATATTCAGGTCTATTCTTCAAAGGCACAACATGGGATGAGTTTTGGATATGCTACATTAATAAGTCTTAGAATAAAACCTATTTTCAAACAGTCTCGGAAAATTCAATGGAAACGTGTTTTTAATGTTGATGATGTTAAATTGTTAATACTGTGGAAACTATTGACTGTTACGGACTAAGGGTTTTGTGTCGTTTTTTTCAGGATCGAATTAAGAACTCAAAATGACAGGTTTGCAATTCCATTCATTTTTCTCAAATTTAGCCATGACACTGTGATTTGCTGTGGACTATCTGTTATTCAGTAGTTGAATATTTTCTTTACATATTGCTTGAAGAAAGTATCACAAGCATTCTACAATTTATTTTCATATTGTCTTTTGTGCTCACTTCTCTCCAGGCTAAGTGTATATTCCTTCATATATACTATGTAATTATTTGTAGAAAGCTGTATGCTCTTAATTTGGCCAATATCCACATATGTCTAGCTTATATGCATCAGTGGTTTGCAAAAAGGCTTTTAACTGGCACCGTAAGACCATACCACTCAATGTTTTGTCTTTATATTGTTAGAGTAGACACTTGGGGAGGTGTTGCTCAGTGGTAGAGCATGTGCTTCAGGAACTGATGAGCGAGAGGCAGCAGGTTCAAACCCACCGCGGCCCATCAGAAAGGGTATCTGGACTTAATCCCCCAAGTTCCATTTAAATCCATGATTAGTTCCCAATGTGGGGACTAATCACGGCATGTTAAATGGGCCTCTTGTTTTTTTAAAAGACACTTTTGTATTATGCACATGGTTGCTATGGAAAATCAAAAGGTTGGCTTAGGTGCATTATTTGAATTATTGAGTTAAAGATTCTGCAAGGATCACATAGAGAGTATACCTGACACCAATTGTATATCTTGCACAAAAAACTGTCTTGATTTAAACCTATATGATGATTTTAATGCTGAAGTCAGCCTGTATACTCAGAAGTGTATTATAGAAAAAATATATACTATCATCAGTCTAACTAGACAGTTTTCCACAAGTAAATGTTGGTTAGGTGATAGAGACAAAGGTGCAGTCATCAACTATCTGATGATATTTATTAGTCACCATATTTACTTCATTCCTGTCTCAACTGACATTGGTAAAGTTGCAGTCAAATCTTTCCAGTACTCTCAATCAGCATAATTTTTGACACATCCCCTAATGTTCTCTTCAAGTTGAATAAAAAAATCATATTAAAATTATTCTCTCTACTGCTATTCATTTCTATTATTTTTGTAAGCATTTGCACGCAAATTCAACCTGATAGTTTGTTTCCTGTTTTCAGACCGGACAAATAACTTCCCTCCCATACCCAATTTCCTGAAAATCAAGCCCTGTTTTTACCAGAATATTGAAGAGGAAATTCCTGCACCCCACCAACAGTTGGTGCGGAAAGTCTACATCCTTTGGATGAGTGAGTGGCTTTTTGTGATTAGTCAGTCACAATATTTCTCTTTTTCTCATTGCAAGGTTTCAGCCATCATTCTTTATTTCTCTCTTTTGCTTTTTAATCTCCTCCATCCCATGGCCTCTCTTTCTTCTGCAGTGTACTCTGGCACCCTGTGTATGAATGTAATCTCATGCATTGCCTGGTGGGCTGGTGGTGGTGGCGCCACAAACTTTGGCTTCTCCCTGCTTTGGCTCATCCTCTTCAGCCCCTGCAGCTATACCTGCTGGTTCAGACCTCTATACAAAGCTTTCAGGTGAGACCTAATCCAAAATAATTTTATCGCCCATTCTCATTGCAGTACATTCATGGTTACATACATTCAAGATTCATGGTTGTAGAGTATAGCTGTTTTTTAGATAGCTATTTAGTTGCAGCTGTTGAGAGACAATGCTCACTGTTACATCAGTTATACATCCATCCATCCTCAATGGCTTACCCAGGGCCAGATCACGGAGATAGCAGATTTCAGCCAGGAACTCCAAACTTTCCTTTCCCTTGCTATATCAACCAGCTCTGACTGGGGTATCTCGAGGCGTTCCCAAGCTACTGTGGAGATATAATCCTTCCATCTGATCCTCAGTCTACCCCGTGGACTCCTCCCAGTTGGACATGCCTGAAACACCACATTTGGGAGGCGACCAGGTGGCATCCTTACTAGATGTCCAAACCACCTCAACTGGCTCCCTTAACTTGAAGGAGTAGTGGCTTTACACCAAGTCCTTCACAGATGACTGAACTTCTCATCCTGTCTCTAAGGGAGACACCGGCCATGTTCCTGAGAAAATCCATTTCAGCTGCTTGTATCTGTGATAAATTCCCTACTCAGATTGGGCTGTCCACCGGTTTCCTGCAGAGAACCATGGTCTCAAATTTAGAGGTGCCGATCCTCATTCCAGCTGCTTCGCACTAGGCTGCGAACCGATCCAGTGAGTGTTGAAGGTCACAGCCCTAGGAGAGGCCAGTTTCTACCAGAAACAAGTGTGACTTACTACCTAGAACCCAGATATAGCTCTCGCTTTAGGATGAGATCGAATGGCCCTGAGTAGTGACCCCCTCACCCCATGCTCCCACAGCACCTCTCACAATTTCACCTGGGGGACAAGGTCATAAGCCTTCTCCAGATCTACAAAAGACATGTAGACTGGATGGGTATACTCCCAGGCCCCCTCCAGGATCCTTGCGAGTGTAAAGAGCTGGTCTATTGTTCCACGACCAGGATGGAATTCACATTGTTCCTCTTCAAATCTGTGCTTTGACTATTGGCTGGACCCTCCTTTCCAGCACCTTGAACTACGCTTTCCTAGAAAGGCTTAGTAATGTGATGCCTCTTTAATTGGTACACATCCTCTGGTCCCCCTTTTTTAAAACTGGGACCACCACCCCGGTCTGCCACTCTTTAAGCACTGTCCTAGAATTCCAGGTGATGTTGAAGAGATGTTTCATCCATGACAGCCCCTCAACACCCAAAGCCTTCAGTATTTCTAGACAGATCTAATCAATCCCTGGGACTTTTCCACTGTGGAGTTTTTTTACTACTCTAGTGACCTCCTTCAGAGAAATTGATGTTGATCCTCCATCATCCTCCAGCTCTGCCTCTATCCTTGAGGGTAGCTTTGTCGTGTTCAGGAGTTCCTCAAAGTTATCTTTCCATTGCCCTACTACCTCCTCAGTTGAGCTCAACAGTGTCTCATCCACCTGTTCACATCCAACCCCACTGGTTCTTCCTGTAGGTAGGGGGTCCACGGGATGGAAAAGTGTCCACGTTGTTTTTTTGGACTGAGCCCAGCCGGGGTCCCTGGAAAACTCACCCACAGGCACTCGCTGACGGGCCCTCCTTCTGGGCCTGGCTCTAGACAAGGACCCCTGGCTTCCTCTGGGCAGGGTAGTGTCACTTCATTTTTGGTATTTCATGGAGTCTTCTTGAACCATTCTTAGTCTGGTCCCTCAGCTCGGACCAATTTGTCATGGGAGACCCTAATAGGAGCACTAGGCTCCAGACAACATAGCTCTCAGGTTCATAGAGACACTCAGATCTCTCCACCACAATAAGGTGATAGTTCCTTGGAGAGGGTTACATCAATTATTTTCATTAATATCATAAAATGACTCCCATTTTATAATCAAATTCCCATACACCAGTGTTTTGAATTTAAAACACATTTAGCTACCTCTCCCTCTTCCTCTCTCTCCCCCTTTCCCTCTGCCGTGTTTTTTGTTATTTGAAATGTACATTATTTCTGATCTGATTTTATTCTAATATTAGAATGTAGCCAGACATTGTAGGTTCAATCTCACTGCGGGGTGTCAGGAAGGGCATCCGACCTTAATCACTCATGCTCCATCTAGGTCCTTGTCCACCCTTCAACGTGGGGGCTAAATATGATGCATGAAAAATGACTTTTTAGAATGTACTTGTTTGAACTTTTAAATGCAACACATAAGTGATGGAATGCTAATAAAATATCAAATAATAATTGAATTATCGGTGTTAAAATTTGAAATCCAAACTGCTCCCCGAGATGCCCAAGGGGGTTTTGCACCAAGGGACTTCTGGATTCATGACCTTGGCTTGTACCTATTTTCTTTTTCAGTAATTGGTAGCTTCTCTCTGGCTTCATCATTTAACTACATCACATTCATCAGGCGCAGATCTAATTTACATTCCTGTCCACTTTCAATAAGCTTGCTTCACTTTTGTTTTTTGTTTACAGAGCTGACAGTTCTTTCAACTTCATGACCTTCTTTTTCATCTTCTTCCTTCAATGTGTCTTGACCCTCATCCAGACTATAGGGATATCTGGTTGGGGTACTTGGTGAGTAGATGATTCCTACAACCCACATTCAACTGTGTACTTGAGACATCAGTTACAATGTTTTTTGCAGCGTTATGGCCAGGGCTAATGGCGAGTCGTAAAAAAAAACCTCAGGAGCAGCCAGTGGTTTTGTCAGAAAGGAGAGGACAGCAAGTTGGGGGCTGAAATATAGATAATGACCTTTGTAACCAAGAGTGGGGCCTTTCATTAATCATTAATTCAATAATAGTTGCTGAAGACATTTTAAGGTTGATTTATCCTACACCATCTACATTCCTCCTGTATGTTCAAGTCTGTTTATTGCTGCTGCAGTTTTTGAGGTGATGAACTAACCATTTGAAGTCTGAAGGGTATGTTTTATATTTAGGGTACATGGTTAAAAATTAAAAATGTGCAAACATCATATATGAATCATGGCATACAAATTGCCCTTACAGAAAAAAGTCACAAATATCTTCTTTTCTTATGTCAATTTCAATGTATATTTTTGAACGTTACAGAGCAATAATGTTGTTTTTGTTTTGCCCCGCTACTTTGATTTTAGATGATTACGTATTGGGACAAATGGCCTTAACTGTTTTTCTAAGTGCCTGGGTTTCTCAGTCTGCTGTGTCGGGCTCCCATGAAAAAGATTTGATGATCCAGACGTGGCTGAGACTTTGGATACTGCTTTTGAAGTCTTGAGTTAGTTGTCATAAACATATAGAGAGAGAGATCCGTTTTTAATGTAATGACTAGTCCACATGTTGTGGGGGTGGACATGGATTTAGATGGAGCATGGGGGCTAAAGGTGTGGGTTCGACCCTGCTGCCTCTGGCTCGCCAAAGAGTGTACTCTACCGCTGAGCTATCACAACCCCCCCCATCATGAACATGAAGGCTAGAGAATTTTAGAAAGTTGAATCAGTTCATCTGGACACAATGTTTAGTGGGAGAAAGATTTCATCACTGATCTAAGTGACTTCTTCTGTTTCAACTTACTGCAAGTTTGACTTCTGTTCGAACAAGTGTTCTTTCCCATCGAGGATGTTCACATCCTCAGCCTTGAAAGATTGGCCATTGGCCCGTGGATAGGTGTAGACTAAAGTCCTGGCCTGATGCATTAACTCTTCAGTGTTATGCCATGGTCTTTGCCAGTATCCGTTTGGTTTCCCCAATATACAACTCATGGCAATCCTCCCAACATTAAACTGCATAAACTATATTGCTCCGTTTGAGCAATATAGTTAAACTATGCCGCTCCGTTTGAGCGCCATAGCTCAGTGGGTAGAGCGGTCGTCTGGCAATCAGAAGGTTACAGGATCGATCCCTGGTCCTGCATACAGCATGTCGAGGTGTCCTTGAGCAAGACACTGAACCCCTAACTGCTCCCTGAGCGCCATATGCTGGCAGCTCACTGCTTCTATATAATAGGTTGGGTCAAAAATGCAGAGAAATCAAAATTTCCCCTTGCGGGACTGATAAGGGAATCCTTTCCTTTCTTTTCTCTCTTTCTTATTGAGGGATCTGATACTTGGGGTGGGGGTGAACCAATTTTTGGCATAGCACATTTTGGGGTTTGAAAGTAACCGAGACATGTTTTTTGAAATATACACGTCTCAGCTGTTATGACACTCCTGCCATCTGACAATGCTGTAATTGCAACTATTCCCCAATCCTCTGAATAGCCCACATGATCATTTGAATATTTCATTGTCTTGCAAATAAGCATATGAAACTAATTGTTGGCTTTGATCGTTATGCAACTCTGCTGTTTATAAGGTTGGGGATAACTGAAGTCAGTTTAGACTGAAGAAGTCCCTTAGATGAGTGATGAAACTCTTCTCCCAATAACATGTGTGTCCGGATGAACTGATTCAAATTTCTGTGATTATCTTACCTGGATTATTCAGCATCCATAAAGATGAAGGCTAGAGACATCTCTCCAGAAGATGAGGTAAAAGAAAATGACAATCATAAAAGGGGGCAACGCTAGCAGCCTCACCAACTTTAGAAAAACAACAAGATGTACAGAATAGTCCTAGAAAACTTTGTCAAAATAAGACATTAAAAAAGTCTTTAGAGTTTTGGTCGTGCAAATATCTTGTGCCGTGATCAGCAGTGGACTTGATCGAAAAAAGTACAGAGGAACAACAAACAGGATAGAGAGATATGTTCTTTGTGAATATTGAATGACATGATGCCAAAAACTACTATCTATTAAATTATTGGAATGGTACAGTGTGGACGAAAAAGATAATATAGTGAACATAAGCACACATTTTCATCTTTAAGAACTCTTGGTAAGACTGTTATATCTTGGGTATTTACATCATGGGTGCCACCAGAACAGGGTCGGGATTTTGATTGCTAAATTTACTGAAGAGGACAGGAGTAGGATGAAAACTGTTATTCACAAATACATTTTACCACTAATTTCGAAAAACATTACGCCAAGCAATATTAAGAGACGGTTCACCCTGCAGCAGGAAAAGCAGTGACCCAACATAAACTGCACACCTAACACAGATTTGAGTTAAGATTTGAGTTTACTTCCAAAATGCTCAAGTGAAACTTAAGTCCTGTCAAACATAAATTTCACTTTCTTAAAAAAAATTGAGGGTACAAAACATAGCCAACTAACAAGTATTTACTTGGGTTATGGTTCAAATTTGGCAATGGGAAGAAGCAAATAATTGCATGATTTTAATTGGATGAAGGCTTCATTTAACTGTTGGAAGCAAGGTATTTACAACTCGGCACGGACGGAGGGACTGAATTGAAAACAGGATTTCAATAATACTGAAGATATCTCAACTTAAAAGTTGAGCAAATAAAACCCTGAGAGTATCCATTCTGTCTTACAATTGGGTTTATTTTGATCATTTAATCAGTTTTTAACCTTCTCAGACTTATTGAGAGCACATAAATTGCACAATGTGTGATACCATGCCATCATATACTGTAACAAAGTATTCTGTCACTGCATTGATTTCTTCACAAAACTGCCTTCATAAAGTTACTGTATTATTTTGTTATTTAATCCTATTTGTTCAATGCCATGTAGTGTACTAACCCCCCTGCTACCTCACTTCACTCTTCACCAACACGCAAAAGTGGCTGGATTGCAACAGCGGCGTTTTTCCACTACAACGTGGGCTCCAGTATAGTGATGCTTATCACAGCTCTGCTCTTCACTGTGGTGACTGTGTTAATGGGACTAGTTCTCATCAGGGTGAGTTCAACACATGCAAAGAGGCACGCATGCACCCAAACACTCATTTTATTCTATTCACGCCCTCCAATAGCTTTTCGGCCAGCATGAGAACATGTAAAATCACGCATGAACAAAACACGCAGAAACATTTGCACCGCTCTGGCTTTCCCTGCATCCCCCAGGTCCATAGACTGTACCGTGGTGGCGGCGGGAGTTTTGAGCGTGCCCAGGAGGAGTGGAGCACTGGAGCATGGAAGAGTGCACCTGTAAGGGATGCAGGGTTCAATGCAGTTGCTCAAACAGCCCAGGGCCCAAGTTTGCCCCAGTACCCCACTGCTGTGCCCAGTTACCCTGACAACAGTCACTGGTGATACCCATGAATGCCCTCTAGATGGAGACGAATAGCTGGCCAATTGTATGGCATGCACACATACAAAAAGTATAATGTGTCTCTGGTCTACATTTTCACCCTTATAAGACGAGTTGCTTCTTTTTTTTTTCTAGAGTGAGACAATTTGTGAGAACAGGTGTACTTCAAGTAAGACTTTCTCATTGAAGACATTTTGAGCCTTATTGGTAGAGTAGGAAGTTTATTTTCAAATATTCATTCCTTTTCAACTATGTTTACATGTTTTCTATCAAATTCAATCATTTTTTTGAAATTTAGAAGAGGCTGGGAAAGAAATTTGATTTTACGCAAAGAAGAAACTTCTATTTTGTAAATAAGTAACTGAAAACATTGGCAAGTGCAGCAGCATTGTCAGGCAGTTTCAGGATATGGGTGAATTGAAGGCCTGTGTGCCTTATGGACATTTACATGTTAGAGTTGTTCTATTTGCTGTTGGCACTTTATGACAGACATTGTGGTGTGCTGATGGAGCTTCAGAAAGGAACAACTTCAAACTGCACGATTTTAATCCAGCGACAATTTTTTTCAATGTATGATGTATGCATAAGGCAAGCACCTCAGTTTGTATCCATTATCTGGCAGTTGATCTTTAATGCTTGTCTGCTTCAGCTCTAAATCCTTACATTGCGCCTTAACGTTCCAAGCAGGTTTTGCATGTGGAAAAAAACTGTCTCATTTGACTCTTGCCTTAACAGATACTCTTCTTTTATTTAGTGTCAACCGCGCTGTGCTTAAACGAATGCATCATGAGTGATCCACAGACTTGATTTCTCACCCTGTGCACTGATGTGCCAAAGCACTTGAAAACATTCACATCCAAGGTTAAGGGTTGCACAGGGCCTCCCCACACATTCAGCTTCAAAGGTGTAATTTCTGCTCAGTACCCTGTGGTGTCATTATTGCTTGTTCTTGTAGTAATTTCAGTTTGTCTCTGGATAGTCCCACGTTAATTGTTTAGTGCCCATGTTTACATGCAGCCTAATAGTCCAATCAACAGGATTAATAAGCTTTCCTTGCAAATAAACCTCATGCAAAACATTTCAAAATAAAGAAACTTACTATTGAAAAACTTTTGATTTTGATGGTACAATGTGAATCCAGAATATTTCAGATTGTTGCAACCTTTTTATGAGTTTTTGGTAATCTGATTAAATCTGTGTTAAGATAGGCATTGTCTCAGAAGTAGTTTTCACAGATTCTGCTTAAATGTTCAGGGCTAAACTCATTCTCTTTTAAAATCATAGAATATGAATCAGATTTTTTTAATGGTGTAATTGGCATTTAAATTCAATTAATATCATTGGGACTGGCTTGACAATATTAAAACATGCATGTAAATATAGACACTGTAGATGGAGGAGAACCTCCTGCCGCTTGGCTTGACATTTGTTTTTCTCATCTTGCCACTAAAAGTGTCCTTCCCCACCATTTACTGCCAAAAGGATTGTTGTTGTTTTTTTTGTTAGTACTTATTAAAGTGTTGATTAATACCAAACTCTCTTCTACATTTAACGGTAAATTATCTTAATCATACCCGAGTGTATGTGGCTCAAATAAATAGGTGGGCATGAGTGTTTTGTAATGATTCTGGACTGACAGACAAATAAAAGCTGGAGACATACTCTACAAAACTTGGTGATGTATTTTACAAAATTGAAACCCAAAGGGGGACATTTCTTTCAGTCAACATTGTAATCCAATTTTACAGCAATAGTCACATATGACGGCTCTTAGATTAGCATTTACTGGTTAGAATGATATGGATTGCCACACTACCATGTGTTAGCAACATTAGGATAATTTGCACTCCTAGGACGAAGGTGCCCTACAAACAAACTGTTTTGTCCTGCATAGATTTAGTATTTGATTAGTGTTTTACCATCCAGCTGAGTTCAGAATCAAAGTCAACCTCCAAACTTAATGAGCTGGTGGTTGACTCATGTTTGGATGTAAATTTGCCAATCCCTTGTTTTTTTTTAGGTTTAAAAACCTCTGGATCTTAAGTTGTAGAAAAAAAACCATTCTTACTGTGTGAGACCAAAAACATCTGTATTACTTTAAGCATACAGGTTAATGTGGCACCATGTAAGACCTACTTGTCTTACATCAAATATGCATAAAAACAGTACAAAATGTTTTAGGTAATGACAGTCAGTGTGAAACACAGAAGGTATTCAGGCTACATTCCTGTAATTTAATTTGGTTTTAAGTTAGTTTTTTTGCCTGTTACATCACCCACATCGCCAATGGGACGGACGATCTGTTCCAGTTAAAAAACACAGTAATGAGCCACACCATCCCTTCAGATGACTCCTTGCTGGTGTACAGCATAGGACTCCATCACTGCCACTAGGCTTTGCAAGCTCTCTACAACTGTCCAATTCAAAAGAGAGATTGACACATTTCCATGGCCCTGATGGGACTCCTTTTGTTTGTTTTGTTTTTAGTGAACTTTTTCCAAAGTCTGAAACAAGAGAACTGGAAAATTCAATGAGCAATGGCATTAAGAGAAACTAAATTTGATCCATTGGAAGACCTGAAAATGCAAAGACTGCCAGTTGGAACATAAACCCAAATGAACTGTGCCCCTTGCTACCATGGGTAAACTTTGTAAAATGCTTTATCCAAAGCACATGAACACTATCACTATAACATATGTACTTCAGTGGGGAATTATACTTGGCACCATTTCCTGCCTCATATTTCTTGCTAAATATAAATACTAATCTTTCTTTGCACAACATTTGAATACCTAAATTCATTAGAACACAACCTTTTAAGTTATCATATTAAGAGCACAATGACAAACGGGTCAATTACTAAACCATGAAAAAACATTAACATCAACAAAATGAAATGTTCCCACATATTAGTGGTAATAAAATTACTTGTACATTGCAAATATCTCACCCCAACTAGATGTTGGCTGAAATAAAAATCTCACCTTAGGATAAATAAATAATACTTGCAAAATGTTCAGACTGTACAGAATATATTACAGAACGGGTAGTGTATTTACATATCACTAAACAAAAGTGTATGTGTGTATAGATATTTTATACACAGACATGTATGTGTGTATGTATAAAAACAACTTTTCACAAGTAAGCCTCTTGGAAAGACCAGAAACCTCACATGACAAGTTGATCAGCTGCCTGGATAGAACGTAAGAGAGATGTGAATGATTAAGAGAAGTGATGGGGTCTAATTTAGGAGATTACCAGTCAAGTGGTCTCTAACCATGTGCTACCAAGAGCCATATGTGTGCATGTCTCTATTCCAGCCTAACCACAAGGCCAGCTGGTCTCAGTAAGGAGTTGCCTCTTTCCTTGTTGAAGCTATATCAATTCAATGGGGTAATGGGTTCAAATGAGGACCTCCACACAAACTCAAATCTACGACTAGAAACCACCAAGACTTAATACGATGAAGTTCATACATTTCTATGAAGGGCAAAAAATGCACGCCATCTCACCAAAGGGCATTTTAACCACCATGCATCATCCCAGCTAAGGATTTTTGGACCACGGTGGCTCAGTGGTAGAGTCTGCCTCAAAATAAGGTGTCATGGGTTTAATCCCACCATGGGGTGTAAGGAAAGGGCATCCAGCCTTAATCCCACATGCTCAGTAAATGTGAGGTATATGTCATCAAGTGTTTTGAGTGGTCTCTAAACTTGGAAAGTGCTACATAAAAATGAGTCCATTAACTATTAACCATTACAACTACTTGCAGGGGATGTTATGAGATGAGAAATAAGCATGACTTGTGTTGAAAAAAAGACCTCTGAAGAATCCCCAAAGATAATTTTTCATACGCTTTAATTAAATAAAAGGCAGTGTCAAATCTCTGACTCATCATTGATGAATCCAAGACCATCCAAACTTGAAATATTGGCCATAGGCGTGAAGTGGTGCTCCCCATTCCCTCTGAAATCAAAAGCAGCGTGGTTATTGTTAGCACTGCTAGAGCTTCCGGACGCAGTGCCGAGCTTATTATTCTCTGGAGTTCTGTTCTGGATGTGCATGTAGTCAACCGACAGCCTTTTCACCTGGCTTTCACTGGAGCTTTGTGAGATTTGGAAACACCGAAAACAGTTCTTGCTCCAGTTCCAGAAGATGATAGTACTTAAGGACAGAGACAGCAGTGACAACAGAGCCACTGCTACTTTCAGACTCACTACCCAACCAGTCTCTATCTGAGTCTCTGGGGGCAGGGGCTCCTCAGTCTCCGGGTCTGGGATTTGAATCGGTGGCGTTGTATGCGGAGTTTGGACTGAATCTGAGGGATCTGTCACCTCGTTGTCCATGGTAGTTCTATCCTCTTCTTCCACAACATTATGGGTTCGTAAGTGATAAACTGCCATGGTCTTATTGTATATTCTGCCATTGATGTGTTCTGCTGATTCACAGGTGTAGAGGCCAGTGTCTGATGCTGAAGCATTAAGAATGAGGAGTCCTCCAGTGTAAATGTAGTATTTGCCGTTTGAATAAAGCGTTTGATATGTGAAATGCCAGTGGATTTGCGCCAGGTTGGTGTTTGGGTGGCAAGGCAGCCGAATGTTGTTCCCTGGAGTTAGGGTGAAGTCTACAGCTGCTACTGGCTCTGTGCCAACACACACACACACACACACACAATAATTAAGTTCCTCTGAATTGGTATTGGTAGGTAAGAGGGTTACTATTGCTGTATTTGAATAGAACATCTCAGCAATAAATCCAACAAATGAATTTACCTGGCATTGGACAGTTTGAGACATCTGCTTGTTTTAGACTCTGAATGGCAGAATCTGTGGTTGAGTCTAAGCTGTAGACTGGAGAGCACTGATCAGCAGAGAGATCCCAGGCACAGTAGGGATCTCTGGCCAGGATGCAGTCCATACAGGACTCATAGCGGCTGCAGTTACTGACTGGTATTTGGATAGCCCCATACTCAGAACCTGCATATAGCTGGCCCTGCGTTTGAAAACGTACATATGAAGGTAATCAGAATTAGTCTATTGATCATTTATATTTTTACATACATGGAACTTGACTTTGGTGTCATGGCTCTTACAGATACTTCACATAGAATGCCAACAATCTGCAGATATAAACACAAAGATTGACTATATACACAGGTGAAAATAAGAGGTAATAAAGAGAATGGTATAGAGAATGTATAAGACATTTAAATAAATGTTAGCAAGATACTTAAATATGTGCATGAATATGACACAGCATACCAGTAGATGTACAATGTAAAGTACAGTATATACACAATATATGGTTGGAACTTGACTATATTAAGTGTTCGTTTGAAGGACACCACAAACTAAATGCAAATTAATATCACAGTCAAACTGACCTAAAATACTTGGCTAACTTCTAAGAGCATAGAGGTTTCAAGCTTCAGAAATATTTGCCAAGTGTTTCTTCATGCATGTTCAATAATACAGGTAAAGAAATCACAGAAAGTTGAAACAGTTTCTTACGGACATAATGTTTATAGAGGAAAATATTCCATCACTCATCTAGGTGACTTCTTCAGTCTCATCTATCTGCAGTCAGTTGAGACTGAAGAAGTCATGTAAATGAGTGATGAAACCTTTCCTGAACTGTTTCAACTTTCCTTATTTGCCAAGTAAAACATCAAACTGTGCTTGGACTTTGAGTCTTAGAAAATCATAATGATGTAAGGCAATGACATTCATCAATTTGATATGAAACTATCTGACCTAACCAGGCATGGGTGAACAAACCAATATGATGGATAGCATCTATCAATATTAACCTTTTTGGAGGAGAGGCGTAGGATCCTAATAGGTTCAGGGTCCACAGACAGCTGAAGCTCTTCAATAATAAACATTTCTCCAGCATAGTTGACAGCCTTCTGAATGTAGCCATTTTCTGTCAAGGGAGAATGAAGCAGCAAGTCAGCTCTAATTACATAACCATACCATACACATGTATAAACAACTGATTATTACATTGATAGGAGCCATGTCATTTAGACACACTAGTGTTGTTGGTTTTTTTAAAATCACCAAATAAAAAAACAGTATTCAATTTAATCCCACAAGTCTGTATAAATTAACCAGGTTTGGATGATAGATGGATGGTTCAGTTTAAGATGGTGGTGGCCGTTATGATTAGGATTAAATGTACACCACTTGCAATGTCATTGAGGAAATAAACACAGAAAATGAAATAGAAAGTTCATTGTATAACAACCAAGAATTGCACAGAAGGTTTTCTTCAACTGTTCCATGGTACTCCATTGGCTATATGAAATTCCTGCTTTTTTGCATTTGATTTTGCATTTGTTGAGAAACTGGTGTATCAGCAGCTAGCAGACATAACTGGCACAGACTACCTACACATACTGCATAAGGTGTACATCACACAGTGTGGGGGTAAACATTATTTTTGTATGCGAAATGTATGAATAAAAAAATATCAAAGTATCAAAATAATAAGCAATTTAAAAGCACAGTTTCATTACTCTTTCATGAAATAGTATATACAGTGGTTACCTGTGCCAATGAACATGACAGGGTACATCTCTCCATCAAGCGCCATCACACTGTCCACCACAATCCGAGTAAGCATGGGGCCCTTCTTGACCAGCAACGGACCACCTGTCAGCGGGTGCACAGCTTCATCCATGAGGGGGCGGTCTCGGATGAACTGTAGCGTTTTGTCAGGAAGGTCCAGAGAGCGCATCATACTGAGCTTCCGGGTTTCATCATTGATGCACTGAAATGAAAGAAAAATTTGAAGCATGCAGCAACATAATATAAAAGTGTGCAAGAGGTGTAACAATCTTTGTGTGTGTTTTCATTGACAGGGTGTATGAGAGTAGCCATGGGGGTTGTATCCGTTCATAAAGTCTTCATATTTTTCTTATTTTTGTAAAACTACAGATATTAGTCAGTTGTTGATACTGATACTTACAGCTCCAGGTCTGGGTACAGGAAGTTCTCCGCTGTACATCACCCACTTCACATGAGAGGTCTCCACTGCAACGGGAGTCTTAAACTTCCCCTCATTAAAAAGATTTCCAATGGCAGACACGCTGTATGCACACACTGCAGAAAGGTCTGATGTGCTCCTAGTAAACAAATCAATCAAGCATGAATTTTATCAAAGTCAAGAATCAAATTTTGAATCTTGCATCATATATTTCTCAATTTTGAAAGAATTACTGTAAATCAAAAATCAATATTTTACACAAGGGAACTGACAATATCCATGTGGTTAAGATTTTTTTTAAATTGTAAACAATTCTGGCACTAAATTTTAAGCATCTTTTTTCCCCACTTACTGTCAACATTTACTTCGCTAACATCAATCTGCAGGCATACATGTTTGAACATAAAAGTCTTCATTTTTCAAAACTGACTGGTCAGCGTATCTCTTACATGAGCAGTCACCCTAAAATGTCAAACTACAGGATCTTGCTGAAGGCACTTACGACTGCTGAGTGAAAACAGCATAGAAGACACTCTTCCTCCAGTCCTGGTGCTTCAGCAGGAAGACATCCTGGACAATGGAGGGCAGGCTGGGTTCAGGGAGGGAACAGTCCAGACGAGCCTTCAGGAACGACGTCCATTTCCTCTGCAGCGTCCTCTGGCCTCCCATATCCCCCTGAACCACAGCAAATATCAGAGACAGACTTCTCACTTATTTGCATTTCTGCTGCCCATTCTGTCTGCCCATTGCAGACACCACAGCAACCATAATGGTAGCTATGGATGATGAGGCCAACCAAAGTTTTACTTTCTTGGGTTGTATTCTAATCTAAAGGGCTTTGTCTGACCAAGACATTCAAACTTTCAAATACAATAACCAGCAAAACACAATTTCAAAGAAAATAACCAGCAAATATTTCAGAAAACTCCCCAGAGACCAATGTAGATGATGTGTTAACAAGACTTTCTCCCAGCTAATCTGTACTCCATTTTATCTGACAAGTAAACTCATTTGTTCCCCCGCATATACCTTGCAGACACGAGCCACTCTTGAGACCATAATTTTGCTGTAGAAGTCATATTCCATAGCATTCTCACTAAAGAACAGATACACTTTGTCGTCATCTCCATCAGGACTGTCCTCACTCTCATTCACAAAGTCCATGTACACAAAGTTGGGCTCTAAAAATCAGACAACATTGAGTAAATATTTGTACAACCAAAGGAAATTCAAAACTCCTACAAAAGTTTCCAGATATGCTCCTATACTTTCAGTATTAGCACTCTGCTGGCTTTTACTTTTCTTTTAATAATGTACAGAAACACTCATTTTAGTTACTATAACAGAAAATGCCTGTCAAATAAATGGCTACGGCTCCCACTGCCTCTACTTTGGAGGCAGAAGCTCTCACCGTTGAGCCAAGAGCTCTTAAACTCAGTGCGAAGAGCTGAGGCTGAGCTGCGTAGAACCACAGGTTCAGAACCCAAGAAGTTGATGGATGTAGCAGAATACAGGTCATTTCCTGTTGGACAGGAAAGAGGAAAGAAACAAGAAGTGAGTATACATTACTCGAAAGCCATAATTTATGTTGTGTAGAAGGACCAGCTAATTCCCCTTTGACTCAATTGAGTACGGCAAGTTTATTCACCTCTGACTGGAAAGCAGATGTACTTAACAAGCATATCAAACATTTTATTTTCATTTGATTCGAGTTTAGTCAGAGATCTTGTAGCTGGTGATGTCTGTATATGCAGGCATATAACTAAATGAAATAGATAAATCAATAGATTCCCTTATCAGTCCCCACAAGGAGAAATTGGAATTCTTTGCATTTTAACCCATCCTATCGTATAGGAGCAGTGAGCTGCCACCATGTGGTGCTCAGGGAGCAGTTAGGGGTTTAGTGTCTTGTTCAAAGACCCCTCGACATGCTTTCTGCAGGACCCGGGATCGAACCTCTAACCTCCCGATTGTCAGACGACCGCTCTACCCACTGAGGTATGCTGCCCCTTAAATCTTTCTGCTGATATAGTATTTTGCACATTAAACAGTACTCGGTTCATCCTTTCCCTTTTCCTTTGTCAGAAGGAAATGACCAGAATGAGGCACTCACCAATCATAAGGGAGGAGTATCTCTGGAAAGGATCAAAGGGACACTTCCCCTTGCCCTCCTCCTGCTTTCCCTCCAGACTCAGCTGTCCATTAGAATACGCCTGTCACAATAAAAGTGTGAGTCAGTAAGCAATCCACGCGGAGAGCAAAACACTACTAGAATTACAGAACTCGTTTGATCAGCACTTTGTCAACATTACATCACTTTATGGGCACTAAAGGAAAAGATGCCAGGTACTACAAAGTGGTGCCTCTAGACTGTTTCATAGTACATATTCACACACAGACAATTGCCAGCTGCATGACATAAATGATAAAATACCACCAACTGCTGCTCCTACAGACGGAGGTCCTGTCAACAGAAATAGCATTTGGCTGCCACCAAAGTAGCCTGTAAGCTATAGAACACTTACCATGTAGTCACAGGTGGGGCTGAACGCATTAGTCCCACACACATACATTCTGGTGTCATTCACTGTATGCAGGGTCCGAATGTAGTTACGACATTCCACCTGCAACAGGACAACAGTAGGAGAATGCCAAGCATGTCATTTGTCATTTCCCCATCAATAACCACAGACGTGCATAGATAGAAATACTGCACAATGCCCTTGGATTTGGTGAATACCGGTCAAGGCCACGTGTAGATTTCCTCCCCGTGTCTATATCTGGGCACGCAGTATGAATCTGTAAGCGAGTCACTTCAATTCGGGTGTGGAGTGTAAGGACTCACAAAAGGGGAAAACGTTAACATGTCTGTCTTGATGTATGCTCAATAATCCAGGTAAGGGAATCCCAAAAAAAGAGGTGAATCAGTTCCCCTGAAGATGACTTAGGATGTCACCTCTTTGAGTGACGAAACGTTTCTTAATAAACTTCTGAGTTCCAGTTGAACCGATTCACCTCTTTTTTTTTGTGTCAGCATGTCTGCAGTGATAAATTGCCTGGGGTGTGTGCTGCCTCCAGTAAACAACCATCCTCAAGGGCTGCATCAGTGCTACACAAGTGCGAGCTCTCGGTGTCAGGAGTGAGTGTGCCAACGCTGGTGTTCAAATGACTTATTTCACAAACCTCTGCATGTTTGCCCTTGTACGTGCACTCTCTCTGTTTCTCTTCGGTGACTCGCCAGTAAGCCTGCATCAACAGAAGAGATGTGTCCTGTCAAAGCATGCTGAAATACTCATTCAGTCCACTGCCGTGTGGTACTCTAGCTGTGGCCTGTTTATGCTCACCCAGCTTGTTGTTTGTCTAACATGTGCAGCCGACAGCATGACTTGTCAGTGTGTTTTTCGGTGAGACACTTGCTAGACAGACAGCAGCTTCGATTTAGTTGAAAACAAACAGCCGGACGAGGCTAGGTTTAGTAATGAATCACAAGACAACCATTTACATTCCAATAGGGCCACTATCAATACTATGTGCAACGTGAACGGGCCAAACACTCCGACACTGTTTAAGTTGCAGCTGAAGAAATAACAACGGAATTTTGCATCGGTGTAAAACACACTTTTTCCTACAAACCTACTTTTTGCACTAACTCTGTTCTCTTTGGTCATCTTGACAGGCTTGCACTGCTGTGTTTTTAAATCAACCAAACTGTCTATCTTATTGATACTGACTTATGACTCCGCTATAATAAAACATGTTAATGATGATGGCATTTAAGCCATAAGCTCAAAGCCTTACCTGACAGTTATCTTATACAATACGGGTATGTGAGGTTTGGTGTGGATGGCCTTGAGTTGCCCACTGCTTTTTTTTAAATGACCAAAACACAATCCCAACAAAAGCAGTGTGGTCAGTGTCTGAACGTAGTCATACTAGATAGCAGAGTTAATCATTAAAAAGCTATTCTGCCAGTAAATATAATTTTTGCACGCGGATTTTTTTAAATCATTTTTCCCATTAATATCTAAAGCAACTACAACAGTGCAGAAGATGGCTTACAGTCATTTCATGTGTTTTATGAATATTCTAGAGTCCTCATGTTAAAACACTCTTACCACAGCCTTTTTGACAGAGATGTTGTCGACATCCAGGGCATAGATTGCCTCTCTGGCCCCTAGCAGTAGCAGACCCAGGTCCTCTCTCATTAGCATTGTGGTATAGTTCCAGATCCCTTCCTCCCTAAACAACTTCAGCCCGTCTAAGTAGGACACATATCAAGTCTGTATTAGTGCACAGCCAAACAAGAGCCATTTGTTATTTGTATCACCAACTGGTGCTGACCCTGGAATAGACCCAAGCGCAGACAAGTCTCAAAAGCAAGATTACTCCATCCCCACCTCCATGAAATAATGCTGCAGGAACAATTGGTACAGTGCTGTGTGGCATACTAAGCCATGATGTATATCTCCCCCTTAAATAAGGTGTAAAAAAATGAGTGTCAAGCCACCTACTCTGATAGGGTACAGTCTTTCGTGGAACACAGTAGTGAGAGTTGAGAGCACCGTATGCCAAAGAGAGGAAGAATCCACAGAGAATGGTCAGGACATGGAGAGGAGACATGGCTTGGAGTCCGAATTTGTCCAACCGTGGAGGAGCCACTCAGTCCTGCTCTCCCACCAAATCCGTGCGTGGTCACTCGGAGTTGGAGTATCGTGGAGGGACCTGGTTGATGATTCAGTCCAGAGGTCTTGGCTGTTGTTCTTTTGTTTGTAGGTTGTTTTTTTGCACTCTAGTGATTCTGCTGACCTGGATATGCACTCTGCTGGGCCCAGATGTCTTTCACACACACAAGGATCCTCTGAGACGGCTCCAGACGCTTTAACAGTTATTAAATTAGGCAAGTGGAGATCTGGCTCAACATGGCTGAGCTCATTTTGATTTAGTTGAGCTGAAAAGGGAAAAGTCCTTTGGTGTCCTGAGTGGGGGATGGCTATGTTGTCGTTAGCCTCCTACACAGTGCTAACAAGACACTAGCCGTCCTCTCTGGAGGGTGGTCCTGAAGCCATGATGCCAAAGTTACTCATCAGGTGACATTGGATAACAGCTTCTTCATGCCTGTCCGGTCCTAGAAAGAACATATAAACAGCAAGGGGGCAAATAAAGAAAAGAAAAAAGAAGGTGAGATCTTACATGATCATTCTAGGTTCACAGAAATACTTTGTAACATGTACAGTCAGGGCACTTCAGCACTGGGCTTGGCAGCTTGTACAACCGGATTGATAGTAATGCGGGACATTCATCTCACTCTGCTGTCATTCACTGCAGGACACTCAGGATGAGAGCATTAGTTAACACACGAGATTGTGCAAAAGAATGAAAGAGGAAAACGAGCATGAATGTAAAAGAGGAAGGTACTGGCTTACTAAGAAGAGGAATTTTCAAGCAAACCCACATGCAAGCTATAGGCCAGATCGAGCTCCATATTCACATCTCATCAAAACGGCAATCGAGTGACCAACACAATATGGCAAACTTTGATTGGTAGCTCCACCATAAACCTCAAAGCGGAAGCCAAAGCGGTCTTCAGAGAAATGAAGCGAATAGCACCATGCCCCCCCCCCATTTGCTCCCTCATTCTTCCTCTTTCACAGAATCTCTTCCTGTCGTCTCCATGATAGAGATTCTCTTCCTTTGGGCTCAGCAGGACCCACTTAACTAAGGAGAAGTGGTCAAGTTTGGGCATGTAGGCCCAGATCATGTTGATAATACACCACTTCACTTCTGGAC
>OMLC01035431.1:0-27184 GCA_900302585.1 Regalecus glesne
CGCGCGCGCGCGCGCTGGACTCTGACATCAGTAAATCTTGATTCTTTGGTCATCCCTCTTCTCTCGCCGTCAAGAGGGAAGTCTGTCAATCAGAAAAAGGATGATGCAGTTTGGTGTGTAAATGCTCAGAGGGAAGGATGAATATCGATATAATGGAGGGAGAGGTGATGAATTAAAGGATGAGAGACACACAAATGAACATGTTTGATCTCTTTTTGGGGGGGGTGTCAATAGAGATGGCGCCAAAGCAACCGGATACCCCTCCCATTTTGAATCTACAAAAGAGGGCAGAATTAAGAGTTGCGTAGTGTGCTTAGTTGGTTGCTGGTGTAGGGTGACTCTTATGGAGATCAAAATTTGAATAATCCAAACTGTGGTTGTTCATGAACACATCTAACCCAACATCCTGAAAAACGAACCTTGTGGTGTTGCTTTTCCACTCAGAGATTTGGAACAATGTATTATGTACAGGGGCAAGATTTTGTTAAATGATCCATCGCTGATTATTCAATCAAAAACCAGGGAGTAGTTTGAGTCTCGAGGGGTGGAGGTATGCCCAGGAGAGAAGAGGAATGAAAGTCGGTAGGAGCAAGACAGAATACATGTGTGAATGAGAGGGGACACAGCAGAGTGGTGAGAATACAAGGAGTAGATATGAGGAAGGTGGATGAGTTTAAATACTTGGGTCAGCTGTTCAAAGTAACAGAGAGTGTGGAAGAGAGGTGAAGGAGAGAGTGGAGGCAGGGTTGAGTGGGTGGAGAAAAGTGTGAGGGGTGATGGAAGGGTACCAGCAAGGGTGAAAGGGAAGGTTTACAAGATGGTAGTGAGACCAGCTATGTTGTGTGGTTTGGAGTCAGTAGCACTGACAAAAAGACAGGAGGTGGAGCTGGAGGTGGCAGAGTTGAAGATGCCAAGATTTATATTGGGGAGTGATGAAGGACAGGATTAGGAATGAGTATATTAAAGGAACAGCTCAGGTTGGATGGTTTGGGGACGAAGCAAGCGAAGCAAGATTGAATTGGTTTTGATATTTGCGGAGGAGAGATGCTGGGTATATTGGGAATAGAGCTGCCAGGCAGGGGAAAAGAGGAAGAGCAAAGAGGAGTTTTGTTGATGTAGAGACAGGGAACACAGGTGGCCGGTGTGACAGCAAGATGTAGAGGACAGGAAGAAATGGAGATGGAGGATCTGCTGTGGCAACCCCCTAACGGGAGCTGCTGGAAGTATTTGTTGTATTCAATCAAAAACTAGGTCCCCAATTTGATCATCATTTTGAACTGGGCGGGACATAAAAAGAAAAGAGAATTGCATTTCTGTTCTTCATACCGCACCCTCTGTCACTCACAACCAGTTTACGACTGAATTTTCGATGGGGCTGAATGCTCCTTTCTTCTTGTCCTCCACTGCCCTCTTTCCTTTCCTCCTCAATCCACTCGTTCTATCTACTTCAGACCTAATAGCGCAATACTCCACTCATCATGAGTTTCTCTCTGCCTCCACCCATCCATCCCTTCCTCTTGCCCAAAGGTTAGGGTTTGTCCTCTCAGCTGAATTCTCCCCTACTTTTCTTATCACTAATTTTAAACCCCCTAACTCCCCTCACCCACTTCTCTTCATGGCACTGCCAGGGAGTGACGTGAACTTTTCAAATTGGTGTCAGCACTCGGCTCTCTACATCTGTCTCTTTCCATCTCGTTCTCGCCCCTCATGTTATTAACAATATTCTATACTTTCCTCTGTCTCTCGTTCACTTTCCATCTCTGTAATTTATTAACGCTACTCTACATTTCTTTGCCTCTCTCTCTGCCTCCCCCCCACCGCTCTACCTCTCTCACTGCGGTTGTACAATCAGAAATTAAATTGCCTGGGTCCTGGTTAGATAAGTGCAGCTGTGAAGCCAGCCATGCAGTAATTAGATGGTAAATTGGGGACATTAACGTCAGGAAGGCGGCCTGCTGTCTCTCCCTGCATTATCACAGTCCAGACACACCTTCAAACAACTACATTTACTATGACCTTTAGCCATAGAGCCCCACACTGGTGGGAAATGGTGTGTGTGTCTGTGTGTGTGTGGGAGGGGGGGGTGTTGGTAGACTATGTTGGTCTGATGGTGTGTGTCTTTGTCATAATGTATATATCTGAGCATGTGTATATGATTGGTTCAAAAATGCATGCCATTTTGGCCATTCCTTGCATTATCTAGTAGTGTGCATATAAATTAGAATTGTGCATCTATCTTATTTGAGTATGTTGATTATTTTGTTAAATACCACTGTATGTACTATCTCGTAAACATCCGTGTTTTAAAAGTATTAAAATCCAGTCTCCCTCAACACTGTCTTATAGCTTGACATTGACCCAGTCTCTCAAATTATCATGGAAAAATAGACAATGGATTATCTTTAGTTCATAACTTTACTCCAAAACCCAACTCAGGATAAGCGGTTGATGATTGATGGATGGATGCATAGTAACTTTATGAGTAAATCTTATCAACACCAAGGGAACTGTTGAGGATCCCCATTGTAACATTACCAGTTTATTGAGTTACATATGTTGATGAGGTTTGGAAGATTCCCATAGGACCCATTACTACTCGAGACCTTGGCAGTGGTAGCCTGAAAGTTGGATATGTTTGCACCTCAAAAGCCACTGGCTCAAAATCACAGCCAACTGTTATTGAAGTGCCCTTAAAGCTGAATTCTGTTATTTTTCTCTATTAGTAAAACATTATTTTAATAATCTGAATAATAGAGTCAGATTACATAATACTAACTGGCATATTACTCATACCTGCAGAAACCTATCCTTGTTTGTATACCACTGCTGAGTATTCTTTGTCCCACTAACACTGTTGAAGCAGCAAACGTGTACATGTTGAAAACACTACCAGCAACTAAAACAGAACACAATGCAGCAATATTTATATTGCACAGACAACGTCATTGTAGAATAATTTCACAATATAGTTTGGTGGTCTGTAATACATTAGACTGCTTGCATTAGCTCTGGTCTGAGGATGATATTTTATAAGAGTAGTAGCTTTTGCCCGTTTAATTAACAGCATGCAAATGATGGGTGCTACAGCTAGTTTGTATTCCAAGGAAATCAGTAGCAACAGGTTTATATCTAGCTACCTCCTACATTAAACTATATTCAAACATTATTCTTCTGTCCTACAGAATTGCCACATAGTCATCATGTTAAGAAAAAAAATAGATTTCAGCTACAGTCACTTTAACTGTAAAATAGTGAGCCTGTTACCAGGGTGATATGGGCCTGGACATGTTGGTTGCATGCTCTGTCATGTCTCATAAAGATTATTTTCAGCCCAGTTAGTGGAAGGGGGTTTGCCAGACTGATGGTATTGTCAACCAAATTGATCTATTTGTCATTAAATAAACACTAACACGCCCACCATGACAGACTGAGCCTTTAACTGAGAAATTGAGTCTGGTTGGTAATGATTAGAAATATTGATCAACACTCTCTGAGAATTGTATCTCCCATTTTAGCAGTTTAGATATCAGGGATGCGTTTGAAATCAATTGACTATAAAGAAACTGCTTGTGCTCTTTGACTAATGGTATTGCAATATAAAATATAAAGAATAGAATAGAAAAATTGGTTTACTTTCCGTATGACCAAGGATGGTGGGGGCGGCATAGCTCAGTAGTTAGGGTAGTTGTCTAGTAATCGGAGATTGGTCTTTCAATCATTGGTCCTGCAGAAAGCATAATGAGGTGTCCTTGAGTAAGACACTGAACCCCTAACTGCTCCCCATGCACCCCATGGTGGCTGCTCACTGCTCCTATACAATAGGATGGGTTAAAATGCATAGAATTCCAAGTTTCCCCTTCTAGGATAGATAAGGGAAAAATCTTTATTTTCTTTATTTTCATTATTTGTTCTCTGCATTTACTACTCTAACTACTTTTGGTTTCTTCTGGTAGGGGTCAACACAGCAGATCATCAATCTTCATCTCTTCCTGTCCTTTGCATCTTCCTCCATTACAGCAGCCACCTGCATATCCTCCATACAACCAAAGACCTCCTCTTTGATCATCATCTTTTCCTCTTCCCTGGCTGCTCCATAGTCAGCATCTTTCTCCCAATATACACGCATCTCTCCTCCACATGTCCAAACCATCTCAATCTTGTCTACCTTGCTTTCTCTCCAAACAGTCTAACTGTCCCTATATTATATCTCTATTATACTTGTTCCTAATCTTGTCCTTCCTCATTACTCCTACTGAGAATCTTGGCATCTTCAACTCTGCCACCTCCAGCTCCTCCTCCTGTCTTTTTGACAGTGCTACTATCTCCAAACAACACAACATAGCTGGTCTCACTACCATCTTGTAAACCTTCCCTTTCACTCTTGCTGGTACCCTTCTGTCACAAATCACCCCTGACACTCTTCTCCACCCACTCCACCCGGCCTCCACTCTCTTCCACACTCCCTGTTACTTTGAACAGTTGACTCTAAGTATTTAAAATCATCCACCTTCCTCACCTCTGCTCCTTGTATCCTCATCATTCCGCTGTGACCCCTCTCATTCATGCATATGTATCTGTCTTGCTCCAAATGACTTTCA
Organism: Regalecus glesne; assembly: GCA_900302585.1. Taxonomy (NCBI): domain Eukaryota; kingdom Metazoa; phylum Chordata; class Actinopteri; order Lampriformes; family Regalecidae; genus Regalecus; species Regalecus glesne. The sequence continues at coordinate 4,599 of OMLC01035431.1, forward strand.
TTCCTCTTCTCTCCTGTGCATACCTCCACCTCTCGCAACTCAAGTCAAGCTGCTCTCTACTCTCACTATAGATCACAATGTCATCTGCGAACATCATAGTCCATAGAGACTCCTGCCTGATCTCTTCCGTCAACCTGTGCATTGCCATTACAAAACAAGGAAAGGCTCAGAGCCAATCATTGATGTAACCCTACCTCCACCTTCATCCCGTCATTCCTACCGCACACCTCACCACTGTCACGCTGCCCTGAAACATATGTAAGAGTGCTGCAGGGTACGTATCCTGCACCACTCTTACTCACTTCTCTGCCACTCCGGACTTCCTCATAGAGCACCACACCTCCTTTCTTGCCACCTTGTCGTATGCTTTCTCTAAATCCACAAAGACTCCTGATCTTCTCTATTTTTCTCTATCAAAATTCTCACAGCAAACATTGAATTTGTGGTATTCTTTCATGACATGAAACCATGCTGCTGCTCAATAATCGGTACCATTATGCTTGTTTTTTTGTTCTCTGCATTTAACCTTTCCTATTGTATCGGAGTAGTGAATGCATTCATTGTTTGGCACTCAGGGAGTAGTTAGGGGTTCAGTGTCTTGCTCAAGGACACCTCAACACACTTCTACAGGGGACCAGGGATCTAACTACCAATCTTATTACTAGACGACCGCCCTACCCCCTGAGGTATGGCGCCCAAACAATATATCAGGCTAGTGTCTTGGTTGTAGGTCATTATAATGCTGACAAGGAAACTTTATGAAGCGTAGTTTGTTGGATTTATTAGTTGTGATATATCTGCTGTTGGGATGGTTTCTTCAGTGTTTAGTTTTCTGCTGTCCATTGATCTTCAGCTCGTACATAATCCAAAGGTAGTTCAGTTTATCATCTAGTGCTGGCCTGGCCAGGCCTTCCTTCTTTTTGCTCTGTCACAGTGCTAATGGGGAGCCATCCATCATGCATAGGAACAGACACACGCACACACACACACCAAGTTTGAATCATTTGTCATGTCAAGAAAAGAACTTCTGCTAGAAATGTGATATTATAAAGCCCCTCTACAATATTTAAGGAATTATCAAAATAAACTGACCACCTGACTTTGAGTTGCAGCCTATCTGAGTGATGAACAAATAATTGAATCTTTTCAAAACAAATTTAGCATGTGTGGCTTATTATAAACCAAACATGCTCTGTTGTAACATAAAAGATAGATCATGGTCATATCTACTGGAATAGACAGCCTACTTAAGACACATTTAGAACCAGGCCCCCAGTAGATAGATACTGTACTTTTGCTGTCAAGTGATTGTCATCATGTACGGCATCCTTGAAGATGCCAGTGAACAATAATGGTATGGTGCTTTGTGCTGGCTCATGTCACTGTACTTTCAGCTTCCTCACAAAATCAAGACATTTTAATTACTAGTGGGCCAAGCCATGATATGATGAATGCTAAGCCAATGAGACCGATGTTAAGTTGCATTATGAATCATTTGTCACATTTCCCACATCGGACTGCAGTACCTCAGCAGTGGAGCACATGCTCCAGGAACTGACAAGCAAGAGGCAGCAGGTTCGAACCCACTTCAGGGGTGAAAGGGCATCCAGCCTTAAACTGCCAAGCTCCATCTAAGTCCATGTCCAACCCACAGCATGGGGACTAATTGTGATGTCTAAAACGGACATGTCACTCTTATATTTTTTATATATTTTTTCTTCTTCTAAATTTTATCCCCTTTTTTTCACACCCGAATTCCCCAAGTTGCTTATGGCTAGATTTGTCGCTTTGATGCCCATTTAGAACATTGACAGGAAGGAGGAAGCCGTAGCATGTGTCTCCAAAGTCACGTGACGACTGGTCATCGGTATATCACACATCTCACGGGGAAAGTACAGTGCTTGGCCGTCGGAGGAGAACGAAGCAGAGTACTTTCCCTTCAGTTTACCAAGAGGCCCAGACGACCCAGAGGGGGACACTAGTGAACCTAGAATCCATTATCCAACCTAACCCCTATACCCATGTGAGGCTTAGCAATTATGCTCCACTAACTATGGACCACCGGCTGTGGTTGGAAAAGCCGCTACCGGGATTCGAACACCAAACTGCATGACGCAGAGATGCACTGAACATGGGTGCTTTAACCCCCTATGCCACCAGAGGCCCCCTATCACTCATTTCTTACATGGAGGGCAGTAGACGGTCTTTTTGTTGTCTTGTTGTTTTATCATCAAGAGTCTTAATAACTCTGATGCACATAGAGGATGGCTTGCCTAGAATAAGGATACCAAGATTCACCTCTAAACTAGGCCTGGAAGAAGTGCCTACTGGTGAGGTTATCAGCATAGCTCTTCTGAGCTCAGCACAAAAAAATGATTTGTAGCCGTTGCCTTATCAGCTCACAACCTGCAAGGGGTCAGATGCAATGGTAGTTGGTCAAGGGTCATGGGCAGAGCAAACCTAGGTTTTTTTCAATCTCAGCAACTTCAACTAGTACTTGGTAGATGGTATATAACCTCTGGAGGAGGTAGCCCTATGTCGTTGGTTCCTCTATATAGTAGTTTAAGTGTGAGTGATGGGCTTTGAAGCCAAAAAAATTGATTGGAGTGGATTTTCTCTTACTTAGGAGTTACAAAAGTGAATGAGGTAGTGAGTGATTGGTTTGTGATTGAATGCAATGTTGCTAGGTTCAGGATCAATTTTCTAAATCTTAGACTTTAATTATTTTATGAAGAAAGGTGGTCTGTCCCATCCAGGGTTGGAATGGGCAGCTTTTCCAGGTGGAGCAGTTAAGGTATGCTGGGGTCTTATATGCAAGCGGGGGTAAAAGGAATTGTGAATTTTATGGCAGGATAAGCACAGTGGCCACAGTGGTGCAGGTGTTGTGTCAGACTGCTGCATTGTAGATTGAGCTCAACCATGCGGGAATGTTCCAGTAAATCCTCACTCCAACTATCAAGTTGGGCCGTAAACTGTGAGCTGTGGCTTAAAGAGTTAGATTAGGGATACACTAAATAAATAAATACATAAATAAGGGTTCTCAGGAGGGTCATGAGATTCACCCCATGTGATAAAATGAAGTCAACAATGCTTGAGCAACTAAAAGTAGAGCATACAGCTCCTCTAAACAGAAACTCTCCAGCTGAGGTTGCTCAGCCATCTAATGAGGATCCCTCTGGAGGCATATACTAAAAGTGACCAATTTCAAAGGGACCCTGGGGCAGACCCAGAACATGCTGCAGGGATTATACCTTTCAGCTGACCTGGGAACACTCATAGATTCCCCCTGAGATGACCTGGAGGAAGATGAAGAAGCTTCTCTACTCGCCTGTTTATTCTGCAACCCAGACCCGGATAAGCAAATTCTATAATGGATGGAGGGTTGCTTTTTTCAGTATTTTGTGATTGGATATGATTTCTAATTTTGGTTGTTTTTATTTTATTTGAAAAATCAATGTGCGTCAGGAGGGAGGGGGGATGTTAATTCCTCTTGCATGTAATCGTAAATAGAAAGAGGATATTCCCCTAAGCTAAAGTTTTTTGATTGTAATGGAAGTAGCAGGAAAATAGCGGTAGAGAATCTGAGAAACCCAAGAGGTCGATGCTGTGGCAGCATGTGATCCTTGGGCGGTTTCATTGTGCATGTAGCTCCTGAAGCATAGGACCAAACCACTCAACTTTATTTTGGCCCTTGGTTAGTCTTATTTCACAGGAAAAAAAGCAAGCTTTCTTATTTTCTGAAAGTCATTGTCACTGGAGTTTGCTCTACCTTTCTTTTCAAGGTGAATCGAGATCTGATGTCCCCCAGCCTAGCTATACATCATTGTTGGTATGAAGACAGATTTTTCAATTAGTGGACAGGCAGAGTTACCTTAAGCTTGCTTACAGATGTTTGACTTGAGAATTTCTTTGTTCCTATTATAGCCTAGCTTTGCCCTCTTTTATAGAATTACGCACAAACACAAATGTGCAGATGCACTCAATCACACACAAAAATAGGAACATACAAAACAGTGAAGCAATAGGTTATAAATCAAAGAGCTTTAGTCAATAAGTACATAGGATATGTTTTTTTATATAGAAATCCATGTTTCTCTTGATTCCCTCTCTCTCTTTCTCCCTTTTCATATCATTTCCATATCAGTGAGCTGTTGCTCTTTTCTTTATTTCATCCCTCTCATTCATCAATTCCATCACTTTCCTCTTTTCTCTCCTCCTCTCCCCATACCTTTCACCTTCTCTCCTTTCTTCTCCTTCCCTCCCTTCAGTCAATTTTTCCGGGCTCCTCTTTTCTTCTCCTTGCCTCGTTTCTTATGCCCTAGTGCGTTCTCTCCTTTCCCCTTCCTTCTACCTATACCACTCAAGAATCAGTGCAGCGGAACTCCACTCTTAATGAAGATAAAATGGTGTGTGTGTGTGTGTGTGTGCGTGTGTGTACATTTGTGTGACCAATAAAGTTAATTTCCACCAATTTAAATTAATTTCTGACAACCCCACCTCTTTTCTCATTTCTGTCATCTCTCAGGCTTATCAAGCACGTTAAGCTCCTACCAGTGGTCTTTCAGCTTATCATGGTAAGTGATCAATCCCAGTCAATGTATCAGCTCTTCAGTCTTTTAATCAGTCAGTCAATAAATGAATGAATTCATCAGTCAGTTAAGCCTAAGTTATTCATTTTAATTATCCATTGCTCTATGCTGCTGTCATGTGTTGCATTCTGTTTCAAACTTTTCAATTATGTTTGGGAAATAGAAAAGCTTTAAATCAGAAAAAGCATTAATTTATTCATTTTACCACTGAGATAAAATCAGTTTGATATAATTTACTATATGCTATCAATTGATTTAACAAATATTTTTCCACCCTAAAATGGGTGAGTAAATTATAATCCAAAAATAAAAAGCAGGGTAAACCTGAATTTAGGTTTTTTTACCCTCCATTATATGGGAACTGACAAGCCAGAGGCTGCAGGTTCAAACCCACCATGGGGTGTCTGGAAGGGCATCCAGCGTTAAACCCCCAAACTCCATCGAAGTCCCTGTCTACCCCACACATATCATCATGACACATAAAATGGACCTCTCTCACTCCACTATACTAGTGCCCTTATGTTTTAATCTTAACCCTTCTCTTTCTTCCTCACTATCTTCTTCTTTCCACATTCGGACTTTCTGCCCCCCTCCTTTATTGATGCATTATGGAAATTAGTACAACTGGTGTTTACCCATCAGAGAACAGGTGTAATTGACTGACATGTCAGCCACATACAAGGTAGGGGATATCAGAGTGGCATATGGATCCCACTAAACACATACCGACATTCATCTGCACACACACACACCCAAATTGTGTGTTATCAGTGATATATAACCGTGTCCCAAGTAAACAATTTATTGCATCTGACCTTCTGTTTGCATTTACACACAATGTCTTCCCTACTCTCGCCAATACGCATACATCAGATTCAGCAAACAGCTTCTTTTCCAGAGAACAGTTTTTCCCCCTCAATCTTTTGCACACACAGATGCACACAGTGAAATCAGTGTTCTGCATGACTGCCTTTTCAGCCTTGACTAGATGATGCAGAATGCTAAACACTCCAACCCAAGTGCCTGATTAATTCCAGTGCTGATTGTTTACTCGGATCCGAACCAGTCATGTCTCCATGTATTAGTTCTCTGCACCTCTTAAGTTTAGCTTGATTAGTGCTGCCGGAGTCATTCAGATCTGGATTGATTACTCCTGTCTAGACGTGTTTGATCACTGTTTATCACGGTTGTCATGGAAAAACTGAGTTAATTCTATTGATCTAGATAATAAAGTGGTCCTGCCTGAGACATGAAAGCACCTGCCCAGACCAGTGTTTGTTAATCATTTACCTGCAGCTTAAAAGTTGAATGCAAAAGGGAGGTCTTAGAGGTAGTTGAGAATAAGCCTCTTAAAAACCTGGTCTTAGTTATTTATCGGAAATAAACATTCTCAACAAAATCCTTCTCAGTTCGAGCTATGAATATCTTTAAGTGTAAACATTAAAAATAGTGAAACAGTGAAAATGTTATCAAGACCTAACAAAGTAAACATGCTTACAATATGAATGACTTGGGGGAAGTGACAATCACTTGACAGTGACAGTCACTTTCTGTCACTGTTCAGTGCCTTCCATATCCTATTTGAAAATCATCTTACCTTACTGTAGTTTTTTAGGGCAATACCTGTATCAGTATGTAGAGATAGATGGCTTTAAGACTTAAACGTACCATCAGCATTCCCATGAGAACACAACATGTCTATTTTATGAGGCATATCTATATACTGTTGCTATACCAAAGTCAATGGTTATGTTTCTGTCTCCATATCAATCAGATTTTTTGGAAAGTTTAAAAAAAGGAATCGAGTACATTTCCATGTGTAGGTTATGAGCAGTTGAAATACATAATTACAGGTATTCAAGAGAAAAGGCATAGAGAAAAGTTGACAAGAATTTAGCTATTCCTCCAACATTTTGAACTGATTATTATTTGAGTCATAAGCATCTTTTGACAGCCTGTTATATTTCTCCCCTGAGAACATAAATGTCAATGTGACCTAAAAGAAGGTAATGTCAATAAATCTGTCAAATTATGCAAATGCTATAAAACAAGGGAAAATTATTGGAAAATTATTCAACCTATGTGAAGAGGTAATAGACCTATAAATTCATGAATGCATACATTTGTATGCACCCTCAACACACTTGCAGTGCTCAAATAAACACTGCGATTAAGGCTTTCAGGTCAAAAATAATTGGTTTTCTCCAAATTGTAAGGATAGAAACAGTTCTAAGTAAATGTTATTTATACAGCACTTTTAAAATCGGTACAGTAATACAGTCATTTGATGGATAGGTTAGATATGGGTACACTGGGCAGGGGGTTGGGGTTGTTTATCCTGAGGCTGAGGACATTGTTATAAGAGGGATATCCTGTTTATCCACTGTGATCCGTTAAGTTCTTTTTCATACAATTGCTCAATATTTCACCACAGGGTACACTTCTCTGGTATAGTTCTCACAAGCCCACTATCATTACTAACTCATTGGTTGGCAGTAGTTACAGCTGCATCAAGAGGAGGTACATCCTGTCTGTACTGATCAGCTTGTTCAAATACCTCTTCTCGCTTTTCACTCAGAAAGCTACATCTCTAGACACAACTGGTAATGGGACTGTTAGCTTAACTGTCCACAGATTGAGCTAACCACTCTTTTGCTTGGCGTTAATTCTTTTGGTGTGCCGTGTACAGAATCCAGATTATTTTGCCTTGGGCTATTTAGACCTGTATTAACATGCTTCTTGAGTGATCTGATCACAAGTGGACAGCGTCAAGTACGTCAGTTCACACTTGGCATGAGAATGAGTCTCTACCTTTGTCTCAAGTGACCACTTGTGATCAGATCGCACTTCCCCACTACATATATAAAACATACATTAGCTACGGTTGGGAGTGTGGCTTGTGAGAGAGCAGCTCGGCGGCCCGTGTAAGTGAATGAATGAAAGATGTGCTTAGATATTCACATTATAATTGCTCACATTATTACAATAGTATCGACATAGCAAATGCATGTCCTCCTTCATCCCAGCGCAGGTAGCACAGTCAATGCCACCAGGTGGGACGGGTTGGGAGGGGGATGGTGGAACTCCCTCTATGGTTCCTAGACGATTAGTTCTACACTAGCTATGTAAGGGGGTAGCTGTCAAGCTGGATATCCCATGGCCTATGGTACAAGCTGAGGATTCCATGTTCTACTGTGAAGGGAAGAGGCTACCAAAAGTTTAACGGGTAGCCAGTCAACTGAGTGTTTGGAGGAGACGATGTGCTGTTTGGAGAAATCCTTTCCTGTTGCTAATCCTGTTTCTAAATGGAGAATGAAAACTCCATCTAGAGATGACCTGTCAGATTTGGGCCACTACAGTCTCCCCAGCATGAATCTGTACACCTCGAGGGAGAACACTTAGTACCCCATATTGTTTTCCTTGAGAGACCAGGATGTACTGATGGGGATAGATGTGCTTGCATACAAGTGCATACAACCTAAAGTTTCTCTGCTTTTCTGCCAGGATGTAACCAGACTGCGACTCTTCACCTGGGGAAGCATGATGTCTATTCAGAAACAGAATATGATGCAGCTTGTTGATAGCAGGCCTGATATTTTGTATTGAAATGAGTGTAATGTTTAATAGACTGTTTGAAGATAACTCTCCAAGCAGTGGTTATTTTGAAGAAGATAATGCGCTATAGCTGAAATGGGTACATTGTGATTTGAAAATAAAAACTGCTAGAATGAGCAAAATGAGATTGCTTTACTATGACAATTTTCTTTCCATCTTTCTCCGTCTATATTCTCTATCTGATGTTATAAGACCCATAAAACTACTTTACCCAATCCTCTCTCCCTCCCTCTGTATCCCTTTCTGTTTTAAGGCTAACTAACCAGTTATATCAACAGTGGACTTTATTCAGAATGAAAGTCTTGTTAACCTAATCCATTAACTAATTTTCTTGGCTTGCCTCACTTTTGTCTTTTTGTCCCTAGGCCAACAGCAGAAATGTTGCAAGCAGTCTGGTTCAGAATGCCGTAGCCTTGCTGTGTAACCTAACTGGGGGGACAGAATGGGATCTGGAGCCACTATACCAACAAGGTACAGTTGGGCATAATATTGGATGGAAAGTGGTGGTTGGAGGTTACCTAGTTTACATAAATGATCCCCCTTGGGATGGCATGGTTCAGAAAGTAGGACAAGTTTTCTGGTAATTGGAAGGCCTCTAGTTCAATCCCTGACTCCTTCAGAAACCCTTTTGAAGTGTCCTTGAGCAAGACACTGAATCCCCTTAACTGCTCCCCGGAAGCTGCTCCTGTCCAATGTTCCTATACAATAAGATGGGTTAAATTTAGAGGACAAATTTCATTGTAGGCATACAATGACGATTTCAAGTGGCTTTCTTTTCCTTTCTATCCCTTCTGTGGTTCTTAGCGTTGTGTCGCTATCTCTAGCATTTGTTTTGTACTTGGCAGATTCTAGGCATGGTGAGTCATTCGTGAATGAGGGAAGGCTACACAAGTCAGATGCTAGTACTACTAGTCTGCTAGTAGCCACAATAGTGTTTTTTGTTGTTGTTACAGTTCCTTTTGGCCATTTCCCCCATTTTTTGGTCATTTATGAGCTTCTCTGATAGTTGATGCTTTTTGTACTAGCTGATATTATTAAACCACACTGAATGTCTGTAATACTTGGAATCTCAGATAAGGATTTTGTTAAATCACTGTGAATTTCTGTAGTATTTGCAATTTTAGATTACTTTTTAATCTAATGGCACCTCACGAGGCATTTCAAATGTCTTTGTGTGTGTTTGCATGTTTACAGACTGTCAGGGGCTCAAGGTTCAACTTTGTAATTGCCTATCTCTATGGAAATAAATTGGTTTCACCAGCTCCAAGCTACAAAACACCAGTCTTCTCTCCTGCTCTCTTAACTTTCTTTCTGGATTCCTCTCCATATCCCTCTTTGTCTTGTATGTCTTGGTCTTATTCTGTCCATCTGTCTTTCTGTCCAAGTTTCCCCCTCTTCCTCTGCCCAACCCCCTTGTCTGTAATTCAATTGGGTCAGCAGTGTTGTAGTTTAGTAGTCAGCATCATTATCGTCCAATCAGCTTTAATCTCACCAGGAAACTGTCAAGCCAGCACTAATGCTAGCCTGGCAATTAACGCTATCTCCCTCTCTCCTTTTCTCCTCTCCTCTTTTTGTCTCACCAAATCTTTCTGACCCTACACTTTCCAACTTTTCTCCTCTCCCCTTTCTTCTTCACCTCTCTTTTCTCATTTCCCTCTCTCCCTCCCCTCTAACCTGTTCTCTATTTAAGTTTATTCTATTCTACTCCTCTGATCGACCTACCTCCTTTCTCCCCTCTAGTCCCCCCCCACACACACACTAACATGTCCCTCTCTGGGGGTGGCAGGAGAGAGGAAACTGCGAAGGATAGGGGGAGATGGAAGACGGGGGACAGGATGCGTGTATAATTGGCTCTTTAAGGTGTGACAGAGAGAAGGGGTGCTGTGGTGTGTCTGTCTATTTATTTCCCTTGAGTGTGTGAGAGAGAGAGTGTGTGGGGGTGAATAAGAGTGTGAGGAAGAGTGGTGCGTGTGTGCCCTCCTGTGTGAACATATTTGTGCAAATGTATATGTGAGACTGTGTCGGAGATAGAAAAAGTGATGAGAGTTTAAGTAATGCAAGTGCGTGTGTGCGTGTGCGTGTGTGTGTGTGTGTGTCCATATGAGGAGATGAGGTTTATAATTGGACAGATTTGGCTCTGACTGAGATAATACCCCCTAGGGAGGGAAGAGATAGGAGCAAGAAAGAGAGTTTGGGAAGTAACAGGGGAGGTAGATTCAGGGAGAAGAAAACAACTGGGAGAAACGAAAGGAGGAAAACAGGGGAGGGGGGGTTGTTGCAATGAGAGAGGAGATGATGAAGTCATGAAGGTCCAGTATGAGGTGAAAGAGAGAAGGGTAGGGCAGTAGAAGATTGCAGGTAGTGGGTTTGACATAACTGGAGGAGGCATAAGATGAGAGAGAAGAGAAGGTTGTAATGGGGGGAGTTCTTGACTAAGGGATAAGTAGAGACAGAGCTGGAAGAAGAGAGGGAGTTAGACAGGTGGAAGAAAGGATGAGAAGCTCTAATGTTAAAAATTCCACACTAAAACAAACATCATCATTCTCCGATTATGATCATGGATAGCTGAGATCTGATTGTTGTGTGCATGGAGTGGCGTCTCGGCATTGGAAATGACAGCCAAGACTGTTATCGCTGACCTCATCAAGATATGCAGCTTTATGCTTGCTCTGCTAACAGTAAATTGGACAAGCACTTTGTCAATCCAGTGACAGAGCTGGGTTGTGAGTCTTTATACTCCTGAAAAATAACGCTCATTTGAATGTCTAAAAATCCAGAAAACAGAACTATTTCTGAACAATATTGGTATTTTTTTCCCCTTCAATTTATTCCCCTTTCAATTTATTTTCAGGACACCATGTCATAGCTGTCCATATCACAAAGTCTCAGAGCAGTCTATGGGACTCCATGGGTTATGAAAATCCTTGAGTGTAGGAATTTGCCTAAGCTACTGTTATTTATTTTGCTTTATGTGTAAAGGACAAAGTATGTTATTGAGGGATTTCTATTGTGCCATTGTTCAGTAGCTCTTGTGAAGCCTACATGTCAAGCAAACATCCATTGCAATAGGATTAGAGCCATTTCCCCAAACTGTATCTCTGTTAGGTGGGGGAAAACCAAGAGTGGTTTTGACACATGATGTGCAAATATGTGTGGCCAGGATTACTGGTCAATCAATAAGAATGCCCCTGGTATAGTTTATACTACAGAGACTTGTCTTCCATATTCATGCTGCACATATTAGGAGGTGCCTAGAAGGTCATTGGGCAGACTTTTGTTTTGTTTGCATAATGGCGATCAATAAAACACTCTGCTATAACGCCAAGTTGTTCTGTAATCTTAGTCTCAGAAAAATAAGCATACAGAAACAGACTTGGATCATTTTACACACGAGAAAGGCTGTAAATATGTAATCTAACTCTAGTCATGCATTTTCAAAATGTTAATATGATACAGTGAAACTAAAACAATATAAAGCTTTCCCATTTGTCAGAAATTCTCTCCAACAAGTGACATTTCAGAGAAGAGAGCAATGTTGATTTCTCAGACATTGTCCTCTAAACAAATCAAAGTCGACCTACTTTTTTTCATATGTCTTAAGCCAGCTCTGGTTGGATAAGTTGCAGTGCTGTTTAAATCTCTCCCACCAGTTAAATTCTATGTTGTATGCGCTTTGCACTCTCGTGGCCTTCGTGATTGGTTTAACCCTATCAAGGCTCTGGCCTGGCACCTGGGAAATATCTTTGTACTCACCGACCAATTAGGTGGAAAGAGCCACGCAATGCCCTACCAAATATAAAAAAACCAAAGCTTTGAATCTCTTCATTCTGGCTGCCACACCGGGGGTTTCCCACTCATCAATGAGGCTCTGTCATTACCTTGTCCAACAAGATTTGATTTGTACCAAAGGCCATAGCTTTTTTATCATTGAGTGATCATTTCACTGAGTCCCTTAGCATCTAGATGTTGGGCATGTTGGAAATCAATAAACCTTACATGCACATCCCTGTTGTAGTAATATCTATCTACTAATGACAGCTGCTCCATCTTTGGCAGATCTTTGCTTTCATCTGAAATGACAGAGAATACCTCTCTCTTCATCACTTCATTCACAATGGAATCAAACATACTTGCTAAGCACTGCAGAATTTCATTCTGTATGGTATTGCTTGTGTGTTTTGCATTGTGTTGTGCCTTCATTTTTTGGCTACTATAGGATTATGTTTAGTGATCATTCCTAGAAATTCGAAAATTTTCACTTTATTGTAGGATTGTTGAGATTCACGGTGACCTTTTCATGCTGTATTCTGGATTGCTGTCAAAAGCAGAATATCTGTTTTGATGTATCTTCATTTCTTCTAAACTTTCATTCTACGCTTTTTGTTAATCATGTCTAATATTTAATATTTAAGTGCTACCCTCTTCTGCTCATTCCATGCAAGCATGATATAAGTGTGAGATTCAGATTTGTCATGGAACATAAAGCCACTATCTTTGAATATTATATTTTACCTGTGTGAAAAGCCTGATTGTGAGGTGTAAACAGATTCTGATCCATTTGACATGAAGTGTCCACATGTATAACTGTATGCTGAATCTTTCCTTTGTGTGGATTCAAGCCATGACTACAGGTTATACCATAGTGAATTGAACCCCCCCTCTCTTCTAACCTTAGATGGTTTATGAAAAAGGCTTCCACCTTGGGGTTGTTTGCAGAAGCAGTGTTTACTGCTGTGTATGTTGCTGTTTCACTGGTGTTGAACTAATGTCAGTTCAGGCCCAGCTGGGAGTACACTGATCCATAATGGCCTTTGCCTTAAGTGTGAACCAATGATGAGTAGAGGACAATAGAGGGCAGAGCATATATGACATAGAAAAAGTAGTTACCCTGGGTGTTGTTCCAGTTCTCCAAATATGTGCATAGTCCTCTAACCATAAGAACAGCTGGCCCCCGTCTCCATCCATCCATTGTCCACCCTTTATCTAATGTCGAGTTGCGGAGCCATGCTGGAGCCTATTGCAGCACTCATTGGGTGGAAGGCAGGGAAATGGGCTGGACAGGTCACCACTCTATCTCAGGGGTTGAGAACTTTAGGAGGCCTCAGTCTTTATTGCTGAATTTTAAAGGGACATGAGTAGTGGAGACGGGTTTTATAGGGAGTGGGGTGCTGTAATGCTCCTACCGCTTAATTGGGCAGTAAGTGTGCAGAAATCATCATCAGGTGCTGAGGCAGAACCTTGATTTAGTTAACCAATAGAGAAGCAGTTAGAGGGCTTTGCACGTACTCATAGAACTGGAGTTACATTCATGGTAACTACTATGTCTGTAATAGTATGCCGTTCATTGGCTATAGTAATATTTTTTATAAGGTGATATTTTTGCCGCCTTACAACTTGATGGAGGTGTTTTGCTAGAACCATATCAAGTTGTGGCATAAGATGTACAAAGCTACTAACTTTTTTTTCCTTTGTCTTGAGTCACTCAACACATTTTTTCTTGATGGACACTGTTTATGGAGTTTTAATTTTGTCTTACTCCTGTTAAGTACTTAAATGAGCAGCTTGACATAGTAATTTCAAACCTCTGGAATAAAAAAACGGAAAAAAATCACATCCATAGTGTAATACAGTTGGGCAATTATAACAACATTTCCTCTGCAATGGCTTAGTCTTTTATTGCCTTATGCAGAGCTACACAACTAGGTTGGTTGTGTTGATATTAGATCAATGAAGCAACTGATTTGTGATGATACTTTTTTTTCCCTCAGCATATATGACGAAGGGGTGGCAAGGCTCAGTGGGTAGAGCGGTTGTCTGGCAACCGGAAGGTTGTAGGTTTGAGACCCACACCTGCAGAGAACCGTGTTGAAGTGTCCTTGAGCAAGACACTGTTCCCCTAATTGCTCTGCACGTTGATGGGCTGGCGACCCTTCAGGAGTGTATCCCTGCCTTTTGCCCAAAGACAACTGAGATGGGCTCCAGTTCCCCAGCAACCCGGTTTCGGATAAGCGGTTGACAATGAATGAATGGATGGATATATGATGAATAGACTATAAACAAGTTGAAATGCATCCTTCATATTTGACAGGGAGGTATTTTTCTTTGTTCCTGTCTGCTCTGCACATGATATATTTAGTTTAGCCAGCTCTGTCTCTTTTGGTGACTAACACATTGCTTAGAAATCCTCTGTACCATCTATCTTGTTGATTCCCCATAGTTTTCATTTTAATATGGCTTATAAATAGGCTAGGTTGCAAATGGGCTTAGAACAATATCTATTTTTAAACTAGTTTGAGCCGAGACTCTCCAAAATAGGCTATAGCACGTTGGTTCTAACTTCACTATTTAAATTATTCCCCTAGTCCTCCACCGAGCTGTCAACAATTTTACGAGACATTGTTAAAATACAGATATTGACTTGTTAGTATTGACTGAATGGAGTTGCTCTCTCTCTAAGGACACTTATTAGATTTCTCTTTCACTCTGTTTTTCCTTCTCTACTTCTCTATCACTCTCACACCCGCACACACAAACCCACATATACACACCGAAAAAAACGAAAATAGCACATTTACGCACAAAAATAAACACCTGTCATTTATTAATGACTAACCTGAACGTAGCCCCTGTGGAATAACTTACAACATTATAGGCAAACACACACGTACAGACCTAGTCAACCATTCGCATATACAAAAATTGACAAAGAGCTATCAATCATGTTGTCTTTCTTGGGTATTTAATTCATGCATATCAATACATATCTGTACATATACAGAAAGAAGCATAGATATGGGCATATGCAGAGATCCACTGCAATTTATGTTTGTGATTGTACATGAATAATCCTTCCTACCCACTGTGACTAGAAACACCCCCACACACACAGAGCCTCCAGGGCATCGCCAGTAAAATCAAGAGCAAAAATAACGGCATCAAATTCCCCTCAGGCTCTATAAGCTGTTGGCAGCAGTTTTTTTTAAATTTTAAGATAATGACCTTGTGTTATTAAAGTTCCAATTCGCTTTAATTTGGAGCTTTAACCATGTAGAGACCCCTGTTTCACAGGGGACCCCACAAGGGATCGTTACCCCAAGGACAGAATGACCCGAGTGGTCCTGCGACACAGTCATCTTTGGTGGATCTAATAATCTGTCTGAGTATCTGTAATGTCACCTAGCAAAGACTAGATGTGTATAGACTGAGAATGCGAAAACCAACAGAGAGGCATTTTAATAGTTTGTTTACATTTGCTCTGCAAGCAGCTCTTATTGGGTGTAACTGCATCATATCAGTCTGTCAGCAGAGTGCCTTTTCATTACATCTGTGTCTTGTCATCCGTTTTTAATTAAGATTGTCATTTTACAATGGAGAAACATCATTTACCTTTTATATTGCTGTTAAGATGTTTAATGCACTCACCCTAAACAAAAATTAAAGCAAGACCAGAGATAAAACACTTTAGCAGGATACACTCCAAGTTTTGAATTACAGAAATTGCCTTGCATAGGAATTTTTTTTTTTTGCTCCTAAAATATGTAGACCAATTAATGTTTTATTTAGGTGGAAAATTTTGATTATGTTATGCAAATTGTTCTTCGGTACATTCTTTCCCAAAGGAACACTGAGTGTCCAAAGTACTCGTACACAGAAAATCCTCATCTGGGGGCATGGGGGTGGGTGTTTCTGGTGCATTTTAATGCTGTTGTCTGAAGGCCAAATAATATCTATTTTCATGGGGTAAGTAGACGGTGAGTTTGATGAGAAAACAACTCGAGGCTTGCAGGTTGACATATTTTTCGATACTTGAAGTCAAAGTTCATCTACTCTGATAAACTTGAAAACATCTGGTTATACATCTTAGGTGGGCAGGGTTCAGGAGAAACCCTTCCAAGACAGAACATGGTGAAATGTTGCAAATCTGCCTGCCCCTGCTAACGTCTGAATACAAAACACTCAAGTGCATGCTCCTTCATGACCTCAGCATCCCAATACACCCAAATGTCGATGATTTAAAAAAAATGGAATTAACTCGGCTTTCATTTAATTATATGTTTGCATGTTAACTTATTTATTGGTACGTACTTGTTTATCCATCAAGCGATCTATTTTGTCTTAAACAAGTTAGGCATTGTGATTATAAATGAAATGATGTACTTGGAATTTCCAAGTGCTCCTTGTATTGGCAGTTAATACTTGAATATGATGGTTATAGTATTTATGTGGGGTCATTTAAACAAAATTGATCAAGGGCCTCCGGTGGCATAGGGGGTTATGGCACCCTTGTTCAGCGCATCTCTGGGTCACGCAGTTGGGTGTTCAAATCCCAGCTGCGCCATTTCCAACCATGGCCAGAGGTCCATAGTTAGTGAGGCATAATTGGCTAAGCCTCACATGAGTATGAGTATAGGGGTTAGGTCGGATAAAGGATTCTAGGTCTTCCTCTGGGTCGTCTAGGCACTCGCGGTTAAGTGAAAGGGAAAGTACTCTCCTCCGACAGCCAAGCACTGTGCTTTCCCCATGAGACCATGATCTGTGAAATAGCGAGGGCTAGTTGTTATATGACTTGGAGGAGACGCATGCTACGGCTTCCTCCTTACCTCTTCATAGCATCTGGTCTACACAGCACAACCCTTAAGTGATTCAGGCTAGAGGTGTAACAAACCAGACGAGCATGCTAGTTGTGCATATATTTCTTCTGTACATTTGAGAGGGCCATTATGTCAGCCAGTTATCATGAAGGAAAGTGTATGCACTTCATTATCTGTGCTGTCATGCCATTTACACGGATGAGGAGATCTTGTATTCATAGGACTATCCCAAAGAGCAGTAACCTGTTTCTTTCATTAAGAGGCATGTTTGATTTAGTACCAGTACAGGCTTCTGACAGTCAGCTAGCTTATAGCCTTCTGATCTCTGCAGCACAAAAAGTACAAAAAGTGCCGATACGGTCACAGATGTCTCACCAGCACTTGCATGCACCACACACTCCCTTTCACTTAACTTCTTCAATACACACATTGCGTAGAGGGATAATCAGACACTTGCATATTCTCATCTTTTCTTCCACGTAGGACATCTACATTCTTAATGCAGATTTATTGAAATGATACAAGAATATTTTCCCTCAGTGCATGTTGTTGACCTCAATAATTTGATATTTGAAGTATTTACATCCATTTTATGTATGTAGAATGGAATAAAATTGTTTTATTTGCTAAACAGCCAAGCCCGGTAGAATTTGTCATCAGGATTTAACCCATCTCATTGTATAGGAACAGTGAGTGCAGCTGCAGCACTGTGCTCAGGGAGCATTTAGGAGTTCAGTGACTTGTTCAAGGTCACCTTTCTGCAGGGGCTGGGAATCGAACCACCAATCTTCAGTTACTAGACAACTGCCCTACCTCCTGAGCTATGTCCCCCCCAGTATAAAATGCAAATTAAATTTAGGGAAACCTTTGACTTATTGAAAATATAAGCACTGGGACTGTGAGCCAAAGTTATTTTTTTCAGTCTTCTCATCTGCACTACAATTTAATGTATTTTAAAAGAAGACCAGGTGGAGGGATTATATCTCTATGCTGGCCTGGGATTACCTCAGGATCCCTCAGTCAGAGCTGGTTGATGTGGCCAGGAAAAGGGAAGTTTTGGGCCCTCAGCGGTAACTGCTACCTCTCCAACCTCACTTCAGATAAGCAGTTAATGATGGATGGAAGGATTATAAGATTAATATAAGTAATGTTTTAAAGAGCTCGGATTTTTCTCACTGTATCAGTAGTGTGCGCGTGCGCGTGCGTGCGTGCGTGTGTGTGTGTGTGTGTATAAAAGTATGTGGACATCCCTTCTAATGAGTGGGTTTGGTTAGTTGAGCCGCCATCAATCATTTGCAGATTCATAAAATCAAGCATTCACCTGCACAATCTCAGACAATTATTTGCAATAGAAAGTGTCCTACCAAAGAGCCTATTGACCTTGTGTCTGGTGCTGTCATAGGATGCCACTTTTCCACCAAATCAGTTGGTCATATTTCTACTCTTCTAGATATGTTCTGGTTGGTTGTAAGTGGTGTTATTGTGAAGTGGAAATATCTTGGAGCAGCGATAGCTCAGCTGTGAAGTAGTAGGCAACACAAGCTAAGAGAATGGGACCGGCAAGTGGTGACGCACTTAAAGTATAAAAACCTTCTGTCCTCGATTGCAACACTCATTTCTGAGTTCCAAACTATTGCTTGAAGCAAGAGCAACACAAAAACTTTGTGTATAGAGCTTCATGAAATGGATATCAATAGCTGAGCAGCTGCACATAAGCCTAAAATCACCATGCATAATACCAAGCATTACCTGAAGTGATGTGAAGCACACTGCCATTGGACTCTAGACCAGTGGAAATGCATTCTCTTGAGTGATGACTCACACTTCACTATCACTCTAATAGACATATCTAGGTTTCGTGGATGCTAGGAGAATGCTACTTACCCAAATGCATAATGCCGACTGTAAAGTTGGGAGGAGGAATAATGCTCTGGAGCTGCTGTTCATTGTTTTGGTTTGGCCTCTTGGTTTCAGTGAAAGGTTCTCTTAATGCTACAGCAAATTATGCCATTTTAGAGAATTGTGCTCTTCCAACTTTGTGTCAACAGTTTGGGGAAGGCCCTTTAGCATTTCATCGTGCATGACATGCCCCTGTGTGTGAAGCAAGGTCCATAAAGATATGGTTTGGTTTGGAAAAACTTGACTGGCCTGCAGTGAACTCTGATCTCAACCCTATCCAAAAATTTTGGGATGAATTGGAACATGTCTGTGAACCAGGCCTCTCGTCAACATCAGTGTCCAACTTCACTAATGCTTGTTGCTAAATGGGAGCAAGTCCTCACAGTGATTGTCCAAAATCTAGTGGAAAGCCTACCCGGAGGAGTGGAGGCTGTTATAGCAGCAAAGGGGGGGCCAACTCAAAATTATTGCTCATAGTTTTTTAATGAAATGTTCAACAAGATCAGTGGAAACATGTTCAGAGTGTCTCCCCACCTTTTGCACAATCAGCACAGAATAGACTCCAGAATGACTCTGCAACCCAACTGATAAGCAGTTGAAGATGGACGGATGGATCATCAACAAGCACAGATAGGTGTGATGTTCACATGTCCAGATACTTTTAGCCATAGAATATGTTCTAATCAAATTTAACTCACTACCTTATTACTGCATAAAAATGATAGACTCATTGTGTTGATACAGACTTTGCAAAGACTGACTCTAGCTCATAGCTTTAAAACGGGACCTATGAAGACCACCTTGAGCTTACTCTTCTCATACGTAGTTATAAAAAAGAAATGAAAACTTTGGCTCCCTTTACTTAGTGCTGTCCCTTATGGCTGTCTGTTGGAAGCAAGACATTACATAGTGAGTGAGTGAGCCCAGCCCAGGAAACATCTTGTATTGTGATTGTTTTCAAGCTTCATTTTTTTCTTTATTTGCTATTCTGTTTGTTTTAGTCACGATTTGCTGATTTTTAAATGTCAAAGGAAATGGAAAGAGAAGGGTAAATTAGACGGAGAAGGACAGAAGATCACAAGATTATTTTGTTTAATTTGTTTTATGTTCCTTGGCATGAGTTGGGGTTAGATGAGTGGTTGACTATCATGAACAAACTGATTATAGATAGCTAACAATTCATCAACAGTTTCCATCAGTGGGAGTTGGGCGGCATATTTCAATAGGTACGGCGGTCATCTAGTAATCAGAGATTGGTGGTTCAGTCCCCGGTGCAGCAGAAAGCATGTTGAGGTGTCCTTGACCAAGACACTGGAACCCCTGACTGTTCCCTGAGCACCACATGGTGTCTCCTCACTGATCCTATGCAATAGGATGGGTTAAATACAGAGAATAGCAAATTTCCCCTTGTGGGACTGATAAGGGGGATTATTTTATTATTATTTTTATTTAGTATGTGAACTTGGTCAGTTTTTGTTTTCTTCTCAATTTCTCAAAGATTGATTTAGTGGTAATGTATGGTTCTCATCCACTACAGAGATGATGGTGCATGTTGTGTCAGAAGTAATCCTCAAAGCAAGCATACCTACAATAAAGTCAAAATGGTTGCATCATGTCATCAGTTAGACATAAGTTCAAAATAAAACATGAGTACGTTTCAACATTCATCTTAATGTCATCCTCAGCTCTCAGTCCATTATGTGACCCACCCAGCTCCCTTTTGTAAGGACAGAGATGGAAAGTAGGGTGCTCACAAAGATTGGGACAAAACAATACTGAAATGGATGAAAACCTACAATAGCAACATATGCTGGCAGAACTGCTAAATGCAGTGGATTGGTGATGTCATATTAAGTTCATTTAGTAGTGAAACATGAGTTTGCACTTCAGGGAATGTTTTGCATTCAGACCATAGCTTTGGATTAGCAGTTTACCAACATCTCACCATTTTCTTTAACTGATGGCTTCCCTGAGGGAGGAGGGCAGAGCAGAGAGAAATAGGAGGATATGAAAAGAGTATAGAGGAGAGGAATGACATGAGGAGAAAGAAAAGAGACAAGAAGAGAGGAGCAAAATTTGTCCTTAAATCGCTGTGTCGACCGGGAGCATTCAATTTTATATGCTGTTCTTTCCTTCTTTTAGGTGTGGAATCACTGATTTGGTTCGTTTGGACAGCTTGGGAAAGTATTGGTATTAAAATATTCTGCTCCTCCTCTTCGAAAGGAGCTTTATGGGTATCAGTTCACTGAGTCTAACAGAGCTTACAGATCAAGGCTGTCTTTGTCTGCTAAGCCCTCAATCTTTGATTCATCCATTATCTCCTAAAGATGGCCATGGTTTCTGCTCCACAGGTCTAGTAGAAGTTGTGGTGACCATCCTCACTGAAGCTGCAGTGCACTGCTTCGATGGAGAGGGGCATATCGGGAAGATGGCTGACCATCTTGTGCTTGTGGCCCTTTTGGAGCTGCTCCACAATATCCTAAATCATACATCAGCTGTTGTCCGCTCTGCACTTCAGGTATGAATGCACATTCAAACATAGACAGGGCAGACAAAGCTCTCTTGCGCCACTCAAAACCTGCTGTGGAGCTGCCTTTTGACAGGGTGAAAGGAATGCTATCTCATAAATATTTATGAGCATGATATCAAGTGTCACTTCTAAACACATCAATTTTCAGAGAAGTCAATAGACCACTGAAATCCATTCTATTGTTTCTCAATTTACCGTCTCGTCTCACTGTCTCTCAATTTTATTATACTCAGCTTTACTTTTGTATGGCAAAGTGCCAGTATGGAACACTTATTGCATGGCCATACGGCATATGCCAGATTCAAAATCATTTATACTCGAAACACCAAACTCTGTCCAAGTCCAGGGTTTTTCTCAACCTGGAGGGATTTAGAACACTGAAAAAAATATTTTAAAAAATGTAGTTGCATTTTCTAACAGCATAATCAGAAGACCAGCAAAAATTCCACAGACCAACCCAACCTTGAACAGTAATGGTTATAATGACAACTACTAACTTTGTCTGTCTAATGAAAGATACGCTAACATAAGATCAATCTTCTCACTATTCTTATAATTCCAGCCAAAGGCCAACTCTGTTCTATCTAAGCCTCATTCAATCAATCCTACCTAAACTCCCTTTAGCCTTAACAGCTACTTCTGGGAAAGCGGCCACCCCAGGCACCATCTTGACAGTAGGAGACAGAGTACCCCCCACAATGTTGCTAACTAAAAATTCCACATTTTTCTGAAAGACTTCATCTCTTGTTGTATGGTATTTAATGGAAAACAAATAGTTTCAAATGCGTTTTTATGGTATTTGGTATAAGTTATTATTGGTACTTAACTCTTAAGGATACTCTGATGTAGTGATAGAAATGGTATTGGTATTGGTAATTAGTACAAAATCAATAGTTTGATCATTATGGGCTGCATGTAAGTATCACAGAAACATATTGAAACCACATGTCTACAAACTTGATATGCAGTATTTACATGGAAGACATCAGGTTAAATGTTACCAATCACTGGTCCTAATAATTCACCATATTATTCATGTCAATACAGTCCCAGTAACTTAGCTTTATTACTATTAAGCACCAAGTCTCCAACTCTGTTTCCTAAAAATGTGTGTGTATCTCGGTTTGTGACCTCTGTGTGTGTGTGTATTCATTGAAGTGTGTAGTGGGAGCTAGCAGGTTTAACCAACTGGAGTTTGAAGTTGTGGACTTAGGAGAATGAGATGAGGTCCCTAGCCCATGGGACACACACATAGAGGGGCCTGTCTGGCTATATCCCTGCGGCCTCATTATCACCACTGGCTTTGTCCTTACCTTGCCTCCCCACATGCACGTACACATACACACGCCAGTCCTCATCTCT
>OMLC01035432.1:0-27173 GCA_900302585.1 Regalecus glesne
CACACACAGGGAACTACTGCCTTCCCCCTCAAAGTATGCTCCTTTGCTCAGCCTCCCTCGCTTTATACTCAATCTCAGTCTAAGTCCGAGGTTAGGACGGGACCGAAAGTCGACCAGACCTGAGCTCTCTCCTCATATACAGTTGACAGTAGGTACCAAATGTCCCTGTCTATTTCTCACCTTCTCCTACCTGTCCTCTTTCTTTATCTCTTCACTTTTTACAATGAGGTCTGCTCTTTCACAATCTCTTCTGTATAAATAATAACAGAAAACCTATTGACGTTATTTTTCTTTGCACTTAGTAGGTTATTGTAACCTTGTAGAACTTGGCAAACTGTCAAATCGGTGGCTTTAACAATTATTTTGGAGCAGTGTTTTGTAGATATAGCTGACCGTGGTTGAATATTGATTCGTTTTGAAATATATTTCAGATGCAAATTCCTATGATGGTGAAATGGCAAAAAGTATTGTGTTCAGTTTCAGTTTCACACTCATGTTTTGATTTATTTCAGAGTTGATATGTAAATGCTCAGGATACAAGATAAAAACAAGAGATGCACATCTGTCATTTATATATATATACAAACACACACACACACACACACACACACACACACACATCTAAAAACTATACATTTCAGTAGGTTCAATGCCAAAACATACGACTGGCTTTAAGAAAAGTTAATGTCATCACAACATCAACTGTTAAAACGATTATAATCAGTTGTTCAAAATGTTCCTGATAGTTTAGGGATCTACAAATCACAGTGACTTATAGTCATTGTACAACTTAAATGCATGGGGTTCATAAGGCAGTAATCAGAAGAGGTACTGAAAGGGAGGTGCGGTCCACATAACGATGAACGTTCTGACTAGCAGGGCAATGCTCCAGAATCCACTGGTGCCCCCTGACGGTCAGGATGAACCAATGTCTCCACTTTCATTACTCAGCAGAAAACCCTGTGATAGGTTTCATTTCCTCACAGATGCGAGGTAAGCATACCAGAACAAGGCGACCATGTTGGCAAACAGCACTCGAAACTGAAACCAAGAAGAGATAGGTTAAAGAAGAGATAAGAAATAAAAAAAAACCTCGTTCATTGTGACAGCCATTTTTAAATGACAACTCTTTAGTGAACCGAGTACCTGAACAGGCACAAAGTTGATGTTGATGAACTGAAAGGGAGTCCAGACTTTCCAATTCATCTTCAGAGCTGTCCAGTAGCTGCTTTTCATCTTCTTTTCAAAATCCATCCATCCTTTTGCCTGTGAAAAGACTGGAATGTCTGAAACGTGTATACTCAACGTACATGAAGAAATTACACATTTACCCGGTGAACAACTTTAGTCTACGGAGGATCATATTAAAATCAACTTATGGAGTAAAATGAATTTTATCAGTATTATAACTGAAATGTAAACATGGCCAACGCAAAGAGGAAAAGCACTGAGCAAATGAACAACTCGGCAAACTGGGAAAATGCAGAAAAGTATGTCACAGCGAGGATTGTGACAAATATTCACTTATGAAATGAACTCGAGGGGGCGGCATGCCTCAGTGAGTAGAGGAGCTGGTGATCAGAAGGTTGCAGGTTCGATCCCTCCCCCTCTAGAGAAGCGTGTCGAGGTGTCCTTAAGCAAGAGACTGTTCCCCTAACTGCTCTGCCCTGTGATAGACTGGCGACCTATACAGGGTGTACCCTGCCTCTCGCCCAATGAGAACGGAGATAGGCTCCAGTTCCCCCGCGACCTTATTTCGGATAAGCGGTTGACGATGGATAGAAACTAACTAGACAGGAACTGGGGTGAAGCGATAGATAAGACAAGAAGAGGGCATGGACTTGGGGAACGTTGCTTGACGTGTGCCATAATTAAAGCAATGTCACATCAGAGGGAGTGCTGTTACACCCAATCTCAGTATGGCTGTGAGTCACTCGTGGGTATGAGGCATTATGAGCACAACCTTGCGTGGGACATGGTTTAATACAACAGTTCTACAAACAGCGTTTTATTGGTTGGCAGTAATAAGTGACATCGGATCATGATTTACTTATTTAATCATTTGTTTGTCTCCGCCAACAACAATAGTCCTGCAACTAGACTGTTGCCGAGCAACGCACAAACATCTTCCCGCACACACTAGTTGGTTACTTTGTGCCGGTGAACACATTATGCTTTATCAGGTGCATTTATCTGTGTGGTTTCATATTTTTGTGCAACCAGTGAATAAAGTCTGATGACAGTCACTTTGGCAGCATGTGTGATTCTGATGAGTTAACAGTTTGATCAAACAGCATGTTAGCTCCATGGTTCCTGCTCTCCACGGATAGTCTTGTGTAGCGTTCTTAACGTTTCCATGACTCATTATGAATCCCAGTTTATATCATAGTCTCTATATGTTTATAAAAATTATTTCACCTCTGCCCACTGACTCCTGCAGCACTTCCTGTATGACAGAGGCTCTGTGGTTGGGGTTGGTGTGAAATGTTTCTTGCCTCGCACATCCTGGGTAACATCTGTAACGACTGGTTTGCTCCCAGGGGAATGGCAGTATACCAAAAGGAGTCTGTCACAGCTGTTACCCTCCCAGGCTGCACATTATCAAGAGGAGCTTGGACAATAATCTAGTCCCGAACAGCTTGAAAACCAAGGAGATTATTGTGGAGTTTAAGAGATCCAGGAAGACCACAAAGGCCCCTCTCCACACAAATGGTGAGGAGGGGGAAAAGGGTCAACAATATCAAATTCCCAGGAATCCATATAACAAAACATATCTAACGATCCCTTAAAATCCACCACCTGGTAAAGAAAGCTCACCAGAGGTTTCTCTTTCAGAGAACTCTCAAACAGACCAAACTTCCCTCTCAGTTCCTGGTAAACTCTTACAGAGGCACCGTAGCGAGTATTCTCTGCTACTGCCTCGCGGTGTGATCTGACAGCTCCCAAAAACCAGAAGGACTTGGTCCAGGTGGTAAAAACGGCACAGGAGATTGGGAGAACTGTGCTCCTGTGGTGGAAATCTGAAAATGAGTCAGAGTCTTGAGATAAATATTAGTCAGAGATGTTTAATGAACTCCCTGCAGGAAGGGTCAGATCCAGAGTGCAGGCCAGTCCAGTAGATCTGACCAAGAGGGGATATGTGAGGCTGTCTTTTATAGTCATTTGTTGAATGCAGGTGTCTGGTCCCAACGGGGTATGGTCAAGATAAGGCAACAAGGGAAAGCTCAGAGACGATAAAGAACATGGCGTGCATCAGAGATATATATTAAAACGTTTGAGTGCTGGTTACAAAGGGTGCAGCAGGTGTGTGTATCATCATGGTTGTTCTGAAAAGGTCTGTCTATATTTTCTCTATTACACTCCCGAACCTGGGTAAAGTGTATGCTAATCATCTACAAAAGAAGGCTAGCAATATCAGTGGGGACCCAACCCACCCTGGTCACAGTCCGTTTGTCCCCTTGCCAATGAGGAAGCAATGTGGGATCATTGAACGAGCAGAACAGCTTCTTCCTCAGAGCTGTACCCTCCATCACCCCACAACCTCCCATAGCTGTTGGGACAGAGGTCTTTGGCCTGCCTTACTTGATGTAGGTAGAGGACGCTATCTTGTTATATTCATTATGTTCGTACGATAGAGGTCTTTTTGACCAGGCAGAGTTTTGCTCGGGAACTTTGAGAGATGCTTCAAGGCAGAGAGGACTTCCTCACTCCTCCAACATAGCAACCCTCTGGTCTTCCCCATCTCTCTCCAGTGGTTCTTTATGATTTGGTTGTTTCTTTGTTGAATGTCAGTGAAATACTTCCATTCTTGCCACACTTTAGGATGAATGAGTCAGGTTTGAGATCCATAGGGTTAGTTGTTGTGTCACAAAGGACATCAGATGGTTGTGGATCGGTATGTGGATTGACCGTACTGGGTCGGTTAAGGCCACTATAGATGCACCAATAGAAACTATAAAATCGGATGTGGTGACCACTGAAAAACAGGGAACAGGCCAAGAGCAGAATTCAGGTTTGAGGTCCAACTCCCTTCTTTGCTCCCGAGTCAAAAGGGCAACTGAATATCATATCAGACCTTTTTCAGCGAATCTTTTGGATTTTCGAGACTTAGTATTGATTGGAGTAGTTCAGTGGTAGAGGACATGCATCAGGAAATGATGATCCTGGCACCACAGGTTTGATCCCACCACAGGGTGTCATGATGGGCTTCTTGTCTTAATCCCCTCATGCTCCATCTAAGTCAATGTCCACCCCCACAATGTGGAGAGCAATCTTGACGTGTAAAATGAACCTCTCTAGTGTTGCAGAATATAATATTTTAAGATGTGCTGGTCTTCAGGTGAAATTGGGGGGGGGGTATCTTTACCGGCCCTTCGATCTTTTTTTTTACAACACCTCTGAAGCCATTGTTGGCTGATATGAATTCTGGGTCCTTCTAGCTGGAGACTCATTGATATCAACAATTTAAACCACCCTGTAGCCAAAGGTAGCTGCAGATCTCCCCTTTAGTTGTCTGGATAGATCTATAAAACCGCCTCAACACTGTATTCAGCTATGTCTCAACAGACTTAATGTCGATGTTCATATTTGCCATCTTCATTTTTGCTATTCTCTTATTGGTCTCAGCTGGCTGATATCATAAGAACCTGGAGGTTTGCACTGATGTATCCAGGCTTTTTCTCTACCCTTCGCCCATCTTTGACACCAATTCATCATTTAACCCTAATTTGACTACAACAGCTATGACAACACCTGAAGAGCGGAGTGACACACGTACAGTTAAAAGTCCCAAATACTGTTGTTTTATATCAGCAAACATGGAATGTCTCTTGTCCAATCAAATTATTGGTCAGAGGTAATATTTGAGCATCAATAAAGTCTGATAATTCTGTAAATTATTTAAAGTCTAGATCCTGTGATTGTCTTGTGAAAAAAAAATAAGGGACCATGTGCAGAGTTTGACATTAATGTCCAACTCTTGATGTGCTGCGCTAGATTATAGCATAAAGCTAATTCACATCTGCAGTCCCTGCATGTCTTTTTGTTGATGGGAGGAAACCAGAGCACCTGCAGGAAAACCCACGCAGACACAGGGACCCACGTCTGCGTGGGTTTCCTCCCATCATCAAAAAGACATGCACGTTAGGGTTGATACTCCTTCCTGTGATCCTGAGCAAGGCAAAGTAAAAAGAGCAGGAGTTGGTCCCCGGGTACTGCAGCTGCTACTGTTCCTATACAATAGGATGTAAAATAAGAAATGATTAAAGCTTCAGCATCTTCTACTTGTGATGTAGGACAAAGGTACAATCTTAACTACTGTCCATTTATTCCCACTGCGGACACCTATGGCGATAATGGTAACCGCATTAGAGTTTTGCCACTTAAAGTCCGAGAGATCCATTTGAGATGGAGTGCATTGTGATTGAAATGCTGCTGCATCAGCACCATCCACCCATCTGAGTTAGACTATTGATGTTGTGGTGTATTTTGGTAAAACGTCTCCTACAGCTTAGTCTGCCATATCTGCATACAGCCCACAGTTAGCCCCCTCTACTAAATTGTTGCTAGCTGCCTTTTTCTTACACATTAGTCTGCTATGGCAAAGATGTACAAAGCCATGCATAAAAGAATTAATACTCCAACCTGGGCCCCTGACCAAGGCAACAGGAAAAAGAAGTGGAAGCTGCTCACTTCTCCTATGCAAAATGATTGGTTAAAAATGCAGATAACTATATTAATTGAATTATTGTACAATGACAAATGAATAAAGCTTCTTCTTATTCTGCGTCGCTAATGATTTTCCCAGAAATGTCAGAGATGGTTAATGCTGAAATAAGCCATCATTAACGTGTTATTCATTTGGATAGTCATGTATTGGCTATTGTCTTGCGGCATAGATGGATAGTAACTATTAAAAAGTGCCTGTACACCCTCAGTGTTGTCGTTTCAACATCCACAGCAAAAGCAAATGATGATTCCACCTTTTGATTACTGAACTTGATTACGAGCGGTGTAGGATGTACATTGCTTCATATTACATACCTCGAGAATGTTCATGACAAAATAGAAGAGCAGAAGAAAACCAGGAGCAAAGAAAAGGCGATCCAATAGCAGACGCTTCACTATAGAGTAAGGGTCTGTGCTGGGCATCCATACTTCCATGAGCTGGTAAAAGTAATGGCTCACTGGTCCTGTAACAAATAACCTGAAACCAGTGAAAGGAAGCAATTCAGATTCAAAGTATGCGTTTAAATTTAGAATGACTTGGAAAAATAACATTTAGTTCAATCCACAGTCACTTTATATGGCATGGATTTAACAAAAGTCTGATGCAACTTTAGGGAGTCAATTCATATTCAAGATGCATACACACACACAGACACAAACACACACACACACACACACACACACACACATATAATGAGTAGTTCACACCAAAGGTAGATTTTTTTTCCATATAGATCTGCAATATGATCTGGAATGGAGGATACATTTTCACAGAGGTCTCACCCATAAATAGCATAACGGGCCGCTCCTGCCATGTCAATCTCCACAATTGGAATTCCATTTTTGCGTCTCTTTTTTGCCTCCAAAATCCCAGACAGGAGATTTCCTAATGCTGAAAGGATGCCACTAAAAACACACCAAGCACACAAAGCTCCTCAAAATGACAAGATATATACGTTCAAAAAGGGACACACGCACATAAAAGATTTTTTTGGGGGGGGGTTGCCAAACAAAACGACGTCACAGTTTAAGCAAAATGATGAGCGGTTCCTAACATTCTGATTGGCTAAAACTATCCAGTCGTGTGGGAGTCAATGCACGCTTGGACACAAAGGTCAAAATGAGTTGACCAAGTAATCGGTTTCTCTCATTTGGCTTGGCCCTTGATACTGCACTGTGACTGAACGAAAACTATAACACATTTTCACATAGTTTCAACTTTCTTCTTACCAATCTCGGCACTTCTACAGAGTAGAAAACCCGGAAGTGGATTAACAAACGAGCGCTATTGTGCAATTCAATATTCCGAAAAGAAATTAAATGAAATCCTCAAACGAACCACAATATCGCCACTGACCTCGTTACAGACTTGGTGACAAGTGGGTATTTCTTCAGTAGGATTAAATACTGTCTTAGCAACTGCAGGTGGATGGACGAGTCTCGGATTGACCAACTCTCTACAGGCATTTTGAGTCTGCTCAGCGAGCACGCACAGCCACAGACATTGATTAATAAAATGCGGCCAGTCTTCACGTCTTTTCACCAGACCTCTGACGTCGCTACGTGTTCTCACGTTACGCCCACCTGACGCACTCGAACCAATACCGACATAAAGCCCCAGTCATCTCATACGTTTTGCTATTGCACAGTGCAAATTACAACACGAACGATAAATGATAATCGCCTGCGCAGCAATAAAATATCTTTTAGGGTCAGTCTGGCAAAACATGAGATCGCGATCTACTGGACAAATGATCGCTGCATAAACTTATTTTGCCTTTATGGTGCATTTGGGCTAAAAGATATCGGTTATTTGCTTGGTTGGGTGAGGATGTAATGGGCGTCAAGCATCATGAGCCGTAAGGTTAAGTAAACACATTCAGCTGCTGGGTACAAGGCAATCAGAGCCGAGTCTCAATAACTAATTATGATCATTTAAGAATATCTCATTTTATTTCTGCATGAGTCGAATAGTCTATTGAGCATCCATTGTGACAATAGTCTTTTATTTTACACGACTATTTACTCTATCTATAGCTGTAATCTTCAGGAAAAGTGGTGACACAAATGTAAGATTAGATTTTATTGTAGACTTTAACTTATAACCCTAGCTGGTATCCCTTTTAATCAGTTTGAATAATCCTCACCACCACTTTGTTGAGATTGCCAATTTCAAAATCAGTGCTTATCCACTATACACTGGTCACATGTTTTTCTTTTTATACTACCTCTATACATTCTTGCATGATCTGTGGCAAAATATTTAAAATCCAACAAACTATAAAAGTTCTCTAAGGTGTGAGCAAAACCAAATGCAGACACACTGTGGGCATGGTATAAATAATTATGGAATACAAGGATAAAAAAATATATATATATATCACTGTTTTTTCCCACCGGAATTCCCGAGTTGGCTTCTGCTGGGTCAGTCTCTTTGATACCCCTCTAGAACGTCAATAGGAAGGAGGACGCCATAGAATATATCTCCTCCAAGTCACATGACGAGGAGAATGAAGCAGAGTACTTTCCCTTCACTTAACAGAGAGGCCCAGACCACCCAGAGGGGGACAATAGCGAACCCAGAATACGTTATCAACCTAAGCCCCTATACCCATGTGAGGCTCAAACACCCAACTGTATGACACAGATGCACTGAACAGAGGTGCCTTAACTCCCTATGCCACCGGGACCCCCTCCCCAAGGATTTGAACGTATCCAAGATTTGATGCCCTGCACAAAACATTTATCTACAGAAAAACTATTTCTGTAAAAAATATAAAACTTTATTTGTACTAAAAACAAAACAACAACAAAATACTAAAAGAACGAATCAAAATATTTACAATGTGCCAGTCACAAACCAACTGAAATGTTACAGGTAAAGTAGAATGAATTGTAACAATATATTTAGAAAAAACGAGAAATCCTATTAAAAAAGTATAAGAGAAAATGAGCAAGGTTATTGGTTGGTCTGTAGCTAATCTACACATATGTTAAACAGTGTTATAGAAAAACTAAAAAAGATTTAGAGTGCTTTCCAGTTTATGGGCTCCTTCCCAGATTTTGCCAACAACTCATTGGCCTTTGAGAAATGTCTGCATCCAAAGAATCCACGGTGTACAGACAATGGTGATGGATGCACTGTATGAAGGATGTGGTGACGTTTCTGCAGACCATGATAAAAAAATATAATTAGTGGCTTTTCCCATGAAATGATTTCACTACTCAAGTATAGTAAAAATATAACTTATAGGCGGTATACTGACCCGGTCAATAGCAGAACCTTTCTTTTGTGCATATGACCCCCACAGCATGAAAACAAGGCCTTCCAGGTTAGTGCTGAGCCACTGCACTACAGCATCAGTGAAGGTTTCCCAGCCTTTGTCTTTGTGGGAGTTGGCCTGATGAGCTCGAACAGTCAGTACAGCATTGAGTAGTAATACACCTGATGACCAAGACCACATGAGATTAAAAAGACTTAGGGGAATAATGCAGGGTACCTCTCTGAGCATCAAAAGCAGTCATTTGCCTACTTTACTACTTAGCAAATGGTACCTTGTTTAGCCCACCCAGTCAGATCTCCATGTCCCGGGTGCTTAAAACCTTCAACATCTGAGGCCAATTCTTTATACATGTTCACCAAACTGAAAGAGAGATTACATTCATCTTTACATCAACAAACACACAGTATTTATAATGCTAGTATAACTTTGTCACACTGACCAGTCCAACGAACAGGGATACGTGAAAAAATAATTCTTTAGCATTGCTTTTAGGCATGTTCAATAATCCAAGTAAGAAAATCCCAGAAATATCTGAGAAAAATGTTCTTCTCAATAGACGTTTTGTGAAGCTGAACCAATTCAACTTTCTTTGAATTCTGCAGTACAAGAATTAAACTGTGCGCAAATGTAGGAATCCCTTACCAACACATACGAATAAAAAAGTAATTGAGCATATGATTTGTCTTCCCAGCCTATTCTACTTTACCACAGTTAATAATAGGATTAAAAAAACCTTGACATCATGTGAAAGTATGAAAGTAATACTCATCCATATACAAAAGATTTTGAATGTGTGACAATACATTAGCACGGACAACACTAATCACAGGGTTTGTGTATAATTATAACATCAATACACAGAGACAAAAACATGACTTGAAACTTAATTTCTAAGCAAACTATATAGAATATAATCCTTCAGTAAGGAGAGTTCATAATAATGAACATTTAGAGTGTAAATATCCCAGATGTAGCCACAAGGATCATTTTCATCTGTTGTCTCAAGCAGTTAGGGGTTCAGTGTCCTGGTCAAGGATACCTCAATATGCACTCTGAAAGAACTGGGGATCTTGATTTTACAGAGTTATTTTACCTTGATATTTGTTAATTCAATTGCATACACTCAAGTTTAATAGAATTACAAAAAAGATGTGAATAAGTGGAACTCAGAAGTTTATTCAAAATACGTTTCGTCACTCAAACAGGTGACCTCTTCAGTCTTAGCGAGTTGCAAGCATCTCCCCTTTTACAAACAATTAATCGATGCCACACCTCTATAGTCTGGGTTCATATGCAAGTTTGGTCATCAACTGCACATTCAGTCACAATGAGTGGCAGTTGATGACCCAAATTGTGTATGAACCCTGGCTATCAGGCCATTTCCTTACCTGGATCATTGAGCATGCATCAAGACACCAGCCTATTGGGGTGTGGAATCGATGCACTGTTTATAAAGGGGGGGATGCTTGCAACTTGCTCAGGCTGAAAATGTCACCCGTTTGAGTGATGAAACGTTTTTTTGAATAAACTTCTGAGTTACAGTTGAACCAATTTGCCTCTTTTTTGTGATTCCCTTAACTGAATTATTGAGCATGGATCAAGACATTTAATGGAGCTAGTTTGTATCATCAGTTGGTAGCAATCACAAGACTTAGTATATGTATCAGCACCAGAGCAAGTTAATATTTTTTTATAAAACAATAGCCGTGGCAGACATAGCATCTTATCATGATCTTGTTTACCTGGGTGGAGGTGGAACTGGTTTTTGCACACTAAAACATAATCCGTGGGCTTGGTTGGGGCCATGGTATGGATCCTGACCAAGAATCACCACTTTAATCTGAAATTAGAAGGTAGAGACTGATTATTTGGGCTGCAGTAGTTCCCTGGTAGAATGTGCGTCCCCAACTCTGGCCTTGTGGGTTTTGTATGGAGGTTGTTGTTGTTAGGGTTGTTGTATAGAGGTTATAAATTAACCTGCATTTCAATTTTAATCCCATTTTTTACAGATAGGTCTGATTGTTCGGATATAGAAAATAAAACTCAACAGTTTAATTTAAAAAAAAATGTATGTAATCATACTGCAAAAACAATGCAATAGGTGTCTTAAAATTGTTACTCAGTTCCTTACGTGGCTTATTAATTTTTGCTGGAAATATACCAAGGAAGGGCATGAAAATACCAGAAGAAAATAATCTTCACTGGAATATATGACATTAGCCTCATAAAAAATTACCTTATCAGTCCCACATGGGGATATTTCGAATTCTCTGCATTTTAATCCATCTTATTTTATAGGAGCAGCGAGCTGCCACCATATGGCACTCGGGGGGCAGATAGGAATTCAGTGTCTTGCTAAACGACATGTGGACATGCTTTCTGCAGGACCAGGGATCGAACCTGTAACCTTCCGATTGCCAGACAACCGGTCTACCCACTGAGCTATACCGTCACATATTACATGTAAAAGTTACATAACAATATCTGACTTTGTTACTCAAGATCTGGTTGTGAAGTCAATGTCAAAAGCAAACCATGGAATGACAGCATTGTTAAACTTACATCTTGAATGTCACACATCTGGGTCCAGGTGAAGACATGTTCTGCAGGTGGGTAGATAGTGTGGTAGTTCCTCTCATTAGAAACAAAAGACATCAGCTGTGACAGAGAAATAAACAGGAACTTTTTGGAATGGTAGCAAATGACAATATGGAAAGTATAATCATCACATACATCTATATAGAGGGCTTTTTGTTAATCTGTTACTACTCATCGACTATGCCCTCTGCAACAAAACTAAGCACCTCACTGCATTCTTATTCTCCATTTATCTTGGGATGGGAATCTCTCCGTTAATGCTTTTCCAGAGTTTTACTGATCGGGATTGTTTCCTCATATGAATCAATAATCTATGGATATGGATATTTGGCACCAATTCTATCTTTATCTGTTGGGCAATGTAATGTGGTTGCAATGCCCTTTAGAATTAATTGATACATTCATTGAGCACTTTATTAGAAACACCTGCACACCTATGTATTCATACAATTATCTAATCAACCAACTGTGTGGCAGCAATATACTAGATCAAATTCTGCAGGTACATGTCGGGTTTTTCCGTTAGGATATCCCTTTATTAGATCCACAAGGGGAGGTTTGCAGCGTTTCAAAGCAGCAAAGTAGAAGGCAGAACAGAGGCATAAAAATATGCTCATATTAACCGTCAGAATGTGGAAAGAAATGTGAGCTCAGTGATTTCAACCGTGCATGATGATATGGTGCAATCATGTCACAATGGACCTGAGGCTCAAGTGCACGTTTCCAACATCTTGTGGAACCCATGCCATGAAGAACTGAGGCACTTTTGAGAGCAAAGAGAGGCCCTACTCACTTTCAGTACGGTGTTCCTAATAAAGTGCTCAATGTTAGTATAATTAGATAAGAGAAGCTATAGCGGATTGCCAAGGGTGGCCTACAATAAACACCTGTCCATCTGGCTGCTAACCCATCAGTTTTTTTATGAAACTGATTTTGAGTGAGTAGTCAAGGCACATGACAATGAGCACTTCACAACCACCTATGGCGCCTGACCAAAGTTCCTACAGTTCTTATACAACACCTTGTAATTTTGTAGGTCTTAAACACATATCCATAGGTTTCATTACTCCACAGAGCTATCTGTAAATGCCACATCTAATGTACTGCTAGGAACAGGGGGGGTTCCAAAGATGGCTCGGCTTAATTATGTATAACTGTCTGACCTCAAACAAGATTATTATTCTATCACATCCAGTCATTTGCATCATGTAAAAAAATATTCATATCATTCTGGCTTCACAACACCCAAGTTGAATTATGCTCCTGAAATTTAAAGTGCTATTTAAAGTCCCCTTCCCATGCACCAATCCTGTCCCTGGAAATTATAACTTTTTATATTTTATTTTATATATTTCAGTTAGTGTATTTATTTCTCTTGAAATTGCAAAACATTTAACTGATTGTCTCGACACATGCTCAATAATCCAGGTAAAGGAATCATAAAAAAGGTCAATTGGTTCATCAGGATAAACTTCCTATCCAGTTGAACCAATTCACCTTTTTTCCCATTTAACTGATCATTGTACACAAACTATGATCAGTTAAAGAAATGTATGTGCAAAAAACTTTGAATCTTGAAAGTAACATGTCCCTACCACCACCACCACAACAACTCCCCGATATCAAGGCTAATTTGTTCATTTTACCAACCTCTTTAAAATAGGGCTTTCCGAATTCAGAGGAGAGTCCCTTCTTCCAGCTCTCTCCGAAGCCAGCAGGCGCTTTACTGGCGGCGAGTTTCTCGAGAGCCGCTCGCTTGTTTCGGGCGATCCGATTCAACTGATCGTCACTGAGCGACGTAGAAGGAGGTGAAGCAGGGGTGGCACTGGCCACTGAATCAGCCGATGAGCTCCCTAGCTTCTTACTCCCGACCTTAGTATATTGGGCAAAGCACACACATTGCAAGAATTGTGCAGTTGAAAGTTGTAGTTTCGGAAGTCGATTTGCATAAGGTGAAAACATTCTCATTGCTGTTTAGGGGTGTAACATCCGGTCGACAACACTTGAGAGTACAATCTAAGTCTAAGGCTTGTGAATATAACTCTGATAACCGGGGCGCGAACTAAGCATGTCCACAAATGCCACAGGAAGGAAGTGAAATTACGCGTTTGTCTTCTCGTTTCCGTGTTGACGTCACGGATTTTGCAACTCTTGACAACCAGTCTTGATGCATGCTCAGTAATCCAAGTATAGATTACTGAGCACGCAAATTGGGTGAAGTTTGATAAGCAAGTTGGGCGATCAACTGCACATTCAGTGGCAATGAGCACCACTCACAAATGATTGGGGAATATTTGCAATCATATGAAACCAGCCTATTGTTGTGTGGCATCAAGGTACTGTTTATAAGGAGGAGAATGTTTGTTTTCAGCTCAGACTGAAGAAGTCACCTGGTGAGTGACGAAATGTTTCCAAATAAACTTCGGATCCAGTTGAACTGATTCACCTCTTTTTGTGGTCTTGACAACCAGCTCACTGCAGGGAGAACAAATTGGCCGTGATACCCGCAGATGTGAAAGTTTAGTCCGAGTTCCAGAACGACGTCACAACCCACATCGCGCACAATGCATTGTTGGTTTTGAAGTCAACACATAATCAGATGTCCCACTTGTTTACACTGAATTAAGTTAAGCTGTCACTGACGTACATGAAAGAAATAATAAAATGTCAAACAAACAACCCCCCCCAAAAAAAAACAGACAACTAAGTAAATTATGCTGATAACTAGCATGCTCTAGTTTTTAATCAAAGCTCTTGCCCGTTTTACGTGACATTAAAAAAGCAGTCACATTGGACCCGGGGTAGACATTGGCCTTAATCTTGCATCAGTTTTGAGAAATATCAACCAAGAGGTTCTGGTTCTGCCTGACAACAAAGAAGGATGGACAAAACCATCCCTGAATTATCCTGGTAAGACAAATGAACTCAGTGGCATGAAACTAATCAGTGTTTCAAGCACTTGACTTGGAAAATCCATTGTGCCAATGGTCTACAAAAACAAGTGTCAAGGACACAAGTTGTGTAAAGAGGGCTACATCTGTAATATATTTGCCAAGCCACATGGGAGATAACACTTATCCCTGGTAAAGCACAGTTTATATATCAATGGAGAGCATTTTTACAATGTTTATGCCCATTTGGAAAAAGGGACTGGCGATATTGTATACTCCATGTTCAAGTGTAAGGCTGGTCAGTCAAGAGGGATGCTGTAAGCATGTAGTAGCCCTTCCTCACACCTTGCTTGACTACACAAGCATTGAGTTAGGTAAAGTTTCAGATACAATCACATACAGACAAGTAGCAAAAAATATGGCATGTGCCATCAGCTGTAAACAGGACTACCAAAGGCAGTGTAATTAGGAGCGACATAGCTCTGTGGGTAGAGAGCTATGTCTGCCAATCAGAAGGTCACAGGTTTGATCCCTGGTCCTGCAGAAAGCGTGTCGAGGTGTCCTTGAGCAAGACACTGAACCCCTAACTGCTCCCTGAGCGCCAGATGTTGCCAGCTCACTGCTCCTATACAATAGGATGGGTTAAAATGCAGAGAAATCCAAATTTCCCCTTGCAGGACTGATAAAGGAATCCTTTCCTTTCTTTCGTCTTGAATTCAGGAAAAACTGGCTTTCAAAAGTTTTCCCAGCACATTGTTTATCAGCATAACCAGTTGCATTGGATAGGAGCAGCACATCTCAGTGGGTAGAGCAGTTGTCTGGTGATCGGAAAGGTTACAGGTTCGATCACTGGTCATGCAGAAATCATGTTGAGGTGTCCTTGAGCAAGACACAACCCCTTAATGGTCCCTCATCACCATATGGTGGCAGTTTACTGCTCCTATACAATGTAACTTTTTTTGGCAAATTTCCCCTTGAGGTACTGATAAGAGAATCTTTTTTTAAAATGCCCTTCTGTTACCATTATTCATAACTTCTTCTGAATAGAAGCTGATCTCTGAAATTTGAACTAGCTTTATATTTTGAACAAAATAATTTTCCATTTGCAAGCACCTTCTGTGCACGCTCTCTCAGTATGGCCACTGCATACAGCAGCTTCCACTTTGAAAAGAAGAGCTGCAATGTGCGAACAGATACCCCAAGGCCTGCCATACAAGTGCAGCAGGCTGCGACAACATTTATTTCCCATTGATAATAACCCAAGGCAAATGTGATCCTTCATTGAGTCTTTGTGAAAGGATCACTTCAGCCTTTAATTAACAGATGGAAAAGTGCCCATATTTCTTATAATAAAAGGCTGTTCTCTCCCTGCCACTTGTTAACTGATTAAGGGCCTCCAAAGACGTTTTATTTTACATGGCTACTGATTAGGTGATCATACACTTCAGATCATTCCACTGCAGGCCATGATGTTGGTTGGTTTTCCCAAACGACCTCGGGAAGTTGACATGGGGAAGAATCCAGAATGATCGGTTTCAACTTCTCCTTGTGGTGATTCCTTGCACTACCGATTGAAAATGACCAACTCGAGCTTTTAAACACGCCGTTTTAATAAGAGTGGGTAACTTTGAAAAAGAAAATTACACATATTTATTGAAAAGAAATGAACGAATCCAGTGAAGTTAACACTGTAGTTAAACTCGTTAAATCATTTTCGCATCTCCAGGTACTTACGTATGGCCTAAGCCTCGATTTGTTTTCCATGCAGTGTTTGTTGTTATGTGACATCCAACATAATGCTCACATAAATCAATAAACGGGCATTATAAAAAATTGTACCGATCGCTTCACCAATAGTAAGTTAGTCAAACTAATGACGTAAATTACAAATATAGGGGAAATAACTTGACTCACCCCGTCGTTCTCGGCATCCTCGATCTCATTCAGCTCTTTGGAAGTTCTCTTTTTGGAAACCGGTGTAAAAAACGAGTTTATAGTTTTCTGTCCAATCATATTGATATAAAAATCAGTGTGACAAACCGACGTTAAGTAGTTTTTAGTTTCTAAAAAGCCACGGAAGTCAATGCTATTGGAAGACCCGTATGCACGCTTCAATCTTCAATTCTTTCTGTGCCAAAATATGACGTCACTGTGGTTTATAGTGACGGTATTGAGTGTTGTTCAAGAGGACAAATATTAAATTCAACCCGATCTCACGGCAAGCGTGGCCGAATAGCAAGGGTCCATAATTAAATGCCCGTTTACGATTAATTCGGAGCCAAGATCATATTTTCCTTCCCTATATTTCCTCATTGCACCATGGTTTAGAGAGGGTGTTGTTATGGATAGGTTTGTTACTCGAAAGCAGAAGCGCCCCTGTAATACTGAGGCTACAGATGATGTTGATGCCTTAACAAATACAAAGAAAAATATAAGACTGAAGGATAACGTTAGCGATGATGCGGAAAAGTTCCCGACGAATGAATGTGAAATTTGTGAGGAGTTTTCCCACCCTGTCCATTGGCAGAAGATAGAAAGGGAAGGGCTAGATTGTGACTATGCTTTGCTTTTCTCTAAGGAAGAAGCAGACCACCTTTTTAAAGAGCTGGAGGAAGAGGTGGTGTACCTCAAAGGTATCTAAAATGTCCCACAAAACTATGTTAATTTAACTATTTACTATACACTTTACTTTTCATGTATTGTCCCATGACCCTTCCCCAGATTTATGCCTCTTAAACTTTTATTTACCAGTTTTACTTGTATTTCCTCTGTATCTGGATTGTAAGAGTTATTGCGAATCACCGCAAGACTTTGCTGTAAAAATCCAGAATTATTGTTGTACATGTATTGTGTAGGATTTGTGACTTTCTTGTTTCTGTTTCAGGAGTTGAATCAAAAGTCTCTGTGTTTGGAAAATTATGTGATATACCCAGAAAGCAAGCAACATATGGGGATGCAGGCCTAACCTACACATACTCTGGAGTAAAACATTCAGCCCAACCGTGGACACCAACCCTGGCACATATTCGGAATGCTGTCACCAAAACAACGGGGCAGTCATTTAACTTTGTTTTAGTTAACAGGTAACATATTACGGAAGACATTTGTTACGTTTTTTTCTTCCTTTAACCAAGTGACCTCTCCTGATAATGGGCTTTTCTCCATCAGATATAAAGATGGGCAGGATCATATGGGAGAGCACCGTGATGATGAGAAGGAACTGGATCCCCTCTGCCCCATTGCTTCAGTCTCTCTGGGGGCAGCACGAGACTTCATCTTCCGGCATAGGGACTCAAGGGGAAAACAGCGTTGTCGGCAGATTGAACCAGTGAAGCTGGAGCTTGCCCATGGAAGCCTCTTACTCATGAACCAACCAACAAACACATTCTGGTACCACAGCCTACCTGCACGCAAGAAGGTTCTCCTGCCTCGCATCAACCTCACATTCAGGCGCATCCTAATGGACACGAAGACATGAGGGTTGCCAGACATCATTCAATGTGTGTGTGTTTGTTTAACAACAGGTCTGTGAGACAAATGTACCACTCCTAAGTGGACTGTACACCCTTTTGGTGACTGATAGTTTGTCGTTTTCCCATATATAGCTATCCCAATGCATTGTTTCTATAGTGTAATCAATTCATTAAATACAGTCACTAAATTGGTAAAAGTTATGATGACTGTGGGATTTATAAATAATGTACATGGGGACAAATGAGCTGCCTTGATTTTTGAAAAAAAATGGAGGTAGCGTACATCCAATGCTTTTTTTAATGACTGAAATCTGAGAACAATCACCTTTACAGATATCACGCAAATATACATAATTTCACATAAATATACATTAGTGCAAATAGATTGGCAGACATTAACATGGGGTTTGCGCCAGGGCATATTCTAATTTTCCTTATCTTTGAATAGGAAGTGAAAAGGCAGTATTTCTTACACACAAGTGGATATAGTATTTCACATATCATGTCACTATGTGTAATTATACTCTGGCTTCCATGAGTTAAAATCCCAAGGGACGCAGACATTAGTGATTAGGCAATGTTAACCATCAATTAAATGTTTTGTTGGACTCATGACAGTTTATACCACCATTGTATCAAATTCCAATGATGTCAACATTGGCACTCTGTGGTATAAAACTTAGCATATATTTATGTTAGAGCTGTAACAAATGGTTAATGTGTCCAAAATCTTGAATATTAATGACAAGATGGCACTTTGACCTCAACTGCTGCGTGATGCAAATTATGACAATATTATTGATATCTTTAAAACACAGAAAAATATCAAATTGAATAGCTTATGAACATTAACTGAGATATTATTTCAAATACGAACTGTCATTTTGGAATTATGGGGCAAATTAAGGAAGAGTAGATGAAAAAATCATCAAATTTGACCCAATGTACAGAGAGGACTTTCTTTCCCTCACGATGTAAAACCCAAAATGGCTGAAACAGTCACACATAGGCTAAAGAAAAAAAAAAGTCATGATCAAAGATTTTAGCATATAATCTTGCATGTTCACCATCTTTGGGATCAAGTGTATCACATACTCTAGGTCTGAGAAACAGCTACGGTATCCATTCACGATTTAATTTCAGTACAGAAGAGGCTAAAGGCTGACATTCAAACCATGATCCAACAAAGTCTAGGATAACTCATTGGTTCTCAAAGTAGCCCTCAATGTCACAAACTAGGAATCACTGGTGCTGACCATGTAACTGGCACATTTGGTGTAGGTGATATAAGTGGAGAAGAGAAAGCATGGTCATAATATAGGATGAAAGCCTGTGGTTTTATCCTACTCCTTTCGACAACAAGCTGGAATGAATCTTTGGACTCTCTCATAGAAAAGGAGGTATGCATTGGAGGACAATGCCTCTTGTAGGGTAGCTTTGCGCACAGAGTCATCTGACACCCAGAGCCACTGGGAACTAAAGGGTGAGGAACTACGAGGTGATGAAGGGCTACGCCGGTATGTTACAAAGTGTCCTGAGTGCATGTCACCGTGGTGGACAAGCACGGCCACAAGCTGAAAAAGGTACTCTGAGGAACTGTGAATGAAGAAATTTGGATCAGAATACATTTTTTTAAAATTCAACTGAAACTGAATTGAATGATATTCAACAACTGCTTCTTAAGGTACTTAAGTTCATCAAACTGCTATTAAAAAGTGTTTTACCTGTACTCATATGTAAAGCTGAGCTGAGGGCTTACTCCAGGAGACTGGAGAAAGACAGATGAACAGGTTCCGTTGGACAGTGGTTTGTTGTTATTATGGGCCTCTGTATCTAAAAATAAAATGCAACATGTTGACATTTTAGTACAACAGATATGTTTAACAATTACTCAACTTTTCAATCAAAATTGTTCAGTTTAATCAATACCAGTGGTGATGGAGTCAGTCCTGTCAGTAGACTCCTCTGAGTTCTCTTTCTTTATGGGCTTGAGAGAGCACTTGAGCCGCTGAATTCTCTGCACGGTGAGATTGTGTTTGTAGCGGTCCATAGACAAGTACTCTGCAAATTGTACATGCTCTTGTCTTTTGATGGGGGTTCCTTCATTGGACCATGTCAGTCTCTGAAGGTGGATACAGAGACACTGGGGGAGCTAGAAGAGAGAAGTCAAAACACCATTTTATATGCCAAGAATACCACAAAACTGGAGCCTATCTCCGTTCTCATTGGGCGAAAGGCAGGGTACACCCTGTATAGGTCACCAGTCTATCACAGGGCAGAGCAGTTAGGGGAACAGTGTCTTGCTCGAGGACACCTCGACACGCTTCTCTGCAGGTGCTGGGATCAAACCTGCAACCTTACGATCGCCAGGCGACCGCTCTACCCACTGAGCCATGCTGCCCCTATATTGTGATAACCCTTTATTTTAATTACTACATATTAAAAAGCAACATTAATCAATAGGTAAATATATTATCTTAGAAATCTCGAAGGATTACCTTTCCGAGTTGGAGCTGTTTGATAAATGCTGTCCTCTGGCTCTCCAGAACTTGTCCATTCACAATGGACACTTGCTGACGCTAAAGAGAATAGAACTGTGGTATACATTACACAAATACATTTCAGAAAGTCATCTCAGGGGAGGCTTGTCACAATATTCTGTGGCTTCTTGAATTAAGATTTTTTTGGATGCCCATTAACAATCACAGGCAACATAATGCAGGAAAATGTACCTTGGTGCAGTTTTCACACTCTACTTCCTTGATGGTTTCTGAAGAGATGAAATGTTGAAGACACTGGTCTAGGGAAACAGGGCGACCCTAAAGAGAAATACTCTTCAGAATGACACAATATGACAAAAGTTTCCAAATTGTTCCTATTAAGTAGATCTCATACAATAACTGGCCTTCAATATGAGATTCATTATTGCCAAATTAATTATGCACTCCTCCTATTGGATGTTTTACATACCCACTGTGGTGAGGGTATGGATAGCGAGAGGCTGTCAAATGAGTCATATCGCACTGGATTCTAAAAAAAGGGAGGGAATAAGTGTAAGTCACTTTCTGATGGCAAGCCGTAAGCAAAGCAAAACCATTTTTGTACAAACAAACTCACCTGCTGTTCGCAGCATTTACAGGACATGTTGCTTGTTAAACGACCATGAAAAGGATGGTGAAACTTCCAGGGACTTGGTATTGGATGAAGAGGGACTAAATCAAAGTAACGAGAACTTGGCTGAAATGGATTTTTCTCTGGTTTGACATTGATGTGATAGCACCATGAACTCTCTATCTCCTTACCTCGACCTCTGAAACTCATTGTCTTCTCGTCTAGTTCAGGGAGATGCTAATGTACAAAAATAAAAAAACAAAACAAACAAGAGGGGAAAATCAAACAGTCAACACTTTAAACATTGATCCAACAACCTATGTTACACAGAGTGGCTAGAAAGGAAGCAATGTGTGACCGAAGTTCCTGGAGTT
Source organism: Regalecus glesne (assembly GCA_900302585.1). Lineage (NCBI taxonomy): Eukaryota > Metazoa > Chordata > Actinopteri > Lampriformes > Regalecidae > Regalecus > Regalecus glesne. Next base: position 21,459 of record OMLC01035432.1, read on the forward strand.
TGTGGGGATATCCCAGTTTTTTTTTCTCTTTTGCTCCCTTCAAGTAGCTCCGACCGGTTTATAACATTTCAGCTTGTATCTAAATATGTAATTCATAAATTCATATGTGATTCATCCATGTATTTATTTTTTGAGTCAATCATTTCTGTGTATACCACCTTTTATCAATTGAGGAGAAATAAAGTAATTTGAAGATAGTATCAAACCGGGAATCCTTACACCATAATGATAAGCATCTAGTACATTTTTGTTTTATTGCAAAGTGGTGTTGTTTCAGCACAGTAGGGAAAAAGGGAAAAAGTTCAGCAGTTCTTTACTTTTTACAGCACATGTCAGATCCATAACAAATGTCTGCCATTACCAGTTCTCATAGAAATATAATTGACAATCGTCTGGACAAAGATCCCAGAATTGCTTCATATCTGGCTTTTTCAACACAGCATAAACTAGAATATTGGTGTGAGTGGAAAAGCACACATCTTTCTCTACATCCCATATACACTGCCAACATGTTCTCCACTCAATTTCTAAACAGCATTAATTTCTCCCTTTTCAATCATATGGGTTTTCATATTTCACAATTGGATTTTAAATGTAGTTTTTTATTTCATATTTTTTCTTATTGAGAAAAAATAATAACAATAACAATGATTCCCTTATCAGTCCCGCAAGGGGAAATTTGGATTGTTCTGCATTTTTGACCCAACCTATTGTATAGGAGCAGTGAGCTGCCAACATATGGCGCTCGGGGAGCAGTTAGGGGTTAAGTGTCTTGCTCAAGGACACCTTGACATGCTGTATGCAGGACCAGGGATCGAACCTGTAACCTTCTGATTGCCAGGCGACCGGTCTACCCACTGAGCTATGTTGCTATGTCGCCCCCAGGGGATTGGAAATGGAATGCTTATTGCTGATTGCTTGGAATGCTTATTTTTCCATTTGTCTTGTACCATTTTAAAGCAATTTACCTGTTTGTAAGTCTTTTGTCCTTTGCTGGCTCTCCGTTAAAATTCTTTCCCAAAAGAAAAAGCACAGCTATCTTGTCCTAAACCTTTCATCTTGTAATTGGTGTGCATGATGGGGAGTGTATCATAAATGGTTTTAAATAATCCCGCCCCATTATCTGACACCTGACTGAGAGGTCCATTTTTAGTCATCCAAATTATTTCCCACATTGTGGGAGTCGAAATGGAGTAAGATGGAGTGTGGGGGATTAAGGCCAGATGTCCTTCCTGATCCCCCGTAGTGGGTTCAAACCCGCAACATTTAGCTTGTCAGTTCCTGATGCACACGCTGTATCACTGAGCTTCCATGGCCCCATACATGACAATTGACTATGTTTTATCCAAATGACCATTCAGATTAAACTCGATGCATGGTGTGTATTCATCTGAAATTACAATAAAATACTGGAACCTCTCCATTTATTTGCAATAATAATAAAAACAATACTATTAATAATTCAACAGTATTTGTTGGATTTATGGATTTACAATTTGAGTGAGAATCAGGGTTTTTGTTTTTTTCAAGCATCCATAAAAGCATCCGTATTAATTTAGGAATCATATTTTGCCCACTTTAGAACGATCAGTATGAAGGACAGACTTAGTCTTTAGGAAAAAAAAGTGCCTGGGGCACAATAGATGTTTTAAAGCGGATTGTACCGCTGATGTGTATGTGTATACCTCTCCGAGGTACCATCACCTTATCGTGGTGGAGAGGTGAGTGTCTCTATGAACCCTATATCAATTTGATATATGATATATCAATCAAGTGACGGGATAAATGAAAGGCTGACGTCTATTTTTTAATGCCATGCAACCTACCCACACTGCCTTTGCAATCAACTGGTAGATCACGATCGATGCATTACGCACTCCTGGTCTAGGGCTTAAGGTAATAAAAGGGGAATTTACCTCAAGAGACTGCATGTCAAACAAGTGAGGGACACTGGGTTGGCGATCCCGCTCCTCCTCCAGAGAAGACGTAAGGACATGAAACAGCTCATGGGCATCCTAACACAGGGCAATTAGACAAGAATATTCAGATCTAATAGAACTGAGCTAACCCAAATAAAACACAAGAATACAGAATATATCCAAAGTCCAAAATATTACTCGACAGTATTAATGACCTACCTGCTCTTCAAATGAACTAATATGCCACCGGTACAGTCTGAGAACATCCAGTAGGCATCCTGTATCAAGTACATCTTCATCTCCAGGGTCATCACCAGACAGCGCTGTTGAGTTCATTTACATCAAAAGCATTTATGTAAAAAGAGGCTGAAAATCATCTCTGTACTTTAGCACCACACCTACTTTTGACTGCTCCCATTAGGGGTCACCACATCAGATATTTCCTCTCCAGCTCTTCCTGTCCTCTGCATCGTCCTGTCACGACAGCCACCTGCATTTCCTCCCTTACTACATTCACAAATATCCTCTTTGGTCTTCCTCTTTTCCTCTTGCCTGGCTGCTCCATATACAGCATCCTCTTCCAATATACCCAGCATCTCTCCTCTGCACGTCCCTACCATTTCAATCTTGCTTCTCTTACTTTGTCTCCAAATCATCCGACCTCTTCTATCACTCTAATATATGTGTGCCTAAAATTGTCCTCTTTCATAATTTCCAACAAAAATCTTATCTTCAACTCTGCCACCTCCAGCTTCTCCTCCAGTGTTTTTGTCAGTGCTACTGTCTCACCACCATACAACGTAGCTGGTCTCACTACCATCTTAGAAACCTTCCCTCTCTCTGTACTTGACTAGGTCTTCCCAATGATTGATTATACATGCCTTTCAGGAGTCGAAGGAGAGTCTTGGATAGCAGCTTGTCTTTGCATGGCTGACACTCAGATGTTCCTGAAAACTTCTCCAGCCACCTGATGAAGGAAGGACATGCTGCTAGGCCCTGAAGCAAAGAGTTCATGAAGCACGTGTTGCCCAAGTTCAACAGACCTGGAACCATACCTATGAATGATTGAGTTCTTGTAAATACTGTATTACAGCCAACACCAATGTCCAATACATGACATCTGTGCAATTATTTTATTATTTGTTCATACCTTTCTTTTGCTTCTTTTTCTCTGTAGTGGGGCCCCACAGAACGTACACTCCAGCTGCCATGGCAGCAGCTATCCCACCAATGACACCCCAGTTTTTTAACATCTTGTTTCTGAAAATACAATGTGTGGTAATAAGCATACTTGGCAAAACACAAACCCCAAATCTCAATTTCAACTCCAAAGCGTGAAATGTGAGATGTAAAAGGCAAGACTGGACATTAACTCTTTGGCAAAAAAAGAGTCCTTGTCCAATCATTGAACTTGCTTATCAAAAATAGAAAATATCGTCCCATTTCAAAAATACTGTTAGTCAACTTTTGGGGACAATTCCCAGGCACATGACTAGGTTTAGGAGGCTGGAGCAACATATTCATCCAAAAGTCTAAATACAACAGGTAACACCGGCTTGGGTCCCATAATGATTGGAGTGCATTAGGTATGTTGAAATTCTAAATACAGGAAGCTTGTTCAAAAATGAGAAGTACAGGGCCACAGAACTTGAGACAGTATGCTATGCTTTGATAGCAGATAGATGCACCTGGTTAAACTGAATGCGTGTCTACAAGAAAAATGACTGACAACTTCAATTGCTTTGTTGGTACCTTACAGTTCCTTTTCTACTTGTTCAATTGAACAACCTCAAAAGGCATTACATTTATTTCAAAAAGCACATTCCCTTATCAGTCTCATAAGAGGACATTTGAAATTCTCTGCATTTTAACCCATCCTATTGTATAGGAGGAGTGAGCTGCCACCATATGGCGCTTAGGGAGCAGTTAGGGGTTCAGTGTCTTGCTCAAGGAAACCTCAAGACAACTGATGATTGCCAGATGACCGCTCTACCCACTGAGCTATGCCGCCCCTAATTTGTCTGATTATAAAGTTTCTTTGTCCCAGACAAGTTGACAATTAATGCCAAGCCCTGAGCAATAGCACCAGACAACCAAGTGAATCATTCACTTGAATAAATGCTGAGGATTGTCCAATCTGAGTAGGGAATGCATCCCTACCCCAAGTGAGAGAATTCAAGTATCTCTGGGTTTTGTTCTCAAGTGAGGGGATGATAGAGCATGAGTTGGACCAGAGAATGGGAGTTTCTGGAGCAGTATTGCGCTCACTTTACCAAACCATCATTACCAAGAGAGAGCTGAGCCAGAAGGCAAAGCATATAGTGGTCAATGTTTGTTCCTACTCTCACCTATGGCCTCGAAAGTTGGCTCATGACCGAAAGAACAAGACTGCGGATACAAGCAGCTGAAATGGGTTTTCTTAGGATGGATTCTGGTGTCTCCCTTAGACATGGGGTGAGAAGTGCAGTCATACAGGAGGGACTCGGAGTAGAGCTGCTGCTCCTCTAAATAGAACGGAGCCCATTGAGGTGGTTCAGGCATCTAATAAGGATGCCATCTGTAAATGAGTCTTTTCAGGCACGTCCAGCTGGGAGGAGGCCACGGGGTAGACTGAGGACCAGGTGGAGGGATTATATCTCTACACTGGCCTGGGAATGCATTGAGATCCCTCAATCAGAGCTAGTGGATGTTGCAAGGGAAAGGAAAGCTTGGAGTTCCTGATATCTGCTACATCCGTGACTCGACACTGGATAAGCGGTTAACGATGGATGGATCAATGGATGGGCTACTACAATGGAGAAAAAATGCTGCAGTTTGGTGCCACAAATAAAATGTCAGATCTATTTCTTTAATATTTGACAGCTCATAATTCACTTCAACTTCCTGCCATGATTTTCAATATTAGCAAGACAGGGGCAACTTATATTCAGAATACAGCCAGCCATAAGCTTAAGACATTTACAAAATGTCCTGACAATATTTTATGGCCTCAATTCTTAGGTCTGGCTACAATAAGTTAAAAAAATACATCTTAATCATAACATCATCTAACTCGGGTATCTTTAATAACTTCAATAATCCACATAATAACTCCGACCAATTTATTGTAGAATGTACTTCGAGGCAGTTGGGATGGGCAAGGGCCAGCTAGAGGGACATATAGGCCTACAATAAAGTTTCCAGTGATTTTGACTTAATACAAGAGATTTTTGTGTCCTCTTTCTTAAAATCTGTGTTGCAATAAAAGTGTTCCAAAGTTTAAGTATTGTGTGTGTGTGGAGGGGGGAGGGTACTTTGGCTATTAATACATATAATTAAGAGGGAGAGGCTTTAAGCATATATTTTTGCCCGAATCGCGATTTCAGCAAGACGCGTGCTATTACAAACTTGAAAAACAGTAGAAAAATAATCAGCGTCAAAAACATCAGAGTGATAAGATACCGGGCTGTGCTAATTGAAAGCACCTGTCCTGCTTTGTTTGAAAGTCCAGTGCGAAGCCCGAATATCGGTCTTGTTATCACTTCACAAGTTTGAAAAAAATCAAAGAACATTAAGTGGGAGTGAAGTGAAAAGGATTCGTGCATTGGTTTCACTATTTTCATTTCATTCATGGTAAACTCGTCCTCTTCCACGACGTCAGATCCAACTGTAGCCTCTTAGAGTTATCTGATCAGCTGCAATAAATAACTAACAACCAAGCGTCTGGCCACTATAACGCATGGATACTCAAATCATTCTATCGGAGACGATAACTTCAGGGTCGATAGAGTTAGCGTTAGTTACTTGCGGAATATAT
>OMLC01035432.1:27208-48904 GCA_900302585.1 Regalecus glesne
GTAAAGAGATTAACTTACCCAATAGTACCGATCGGTGAAATTTAAACCCTCACTAGACGGCAGAAAAAAACACACTATGCCATATCCAGAATTCTAGTGAACAGATGTCGGTGTTGGTTCACAGTTGATAAGTAATATTTGTGTTGCAATATTGTTAGCAGGTTTTCTTCATTGGAAACACTGCCTACCTGCTCGCATGCGGATTGTATCTGCGCATGCTAAAACATCGATTTGTATCACCCGATCCTATTTCGGGTAAATTAATGTTTGGTTTTATTATACCGGGATGAAGTTTTACCTGATTACAGGTCCTGTGCTGAGGAACTCATGAACAAGCTTTTCAGAGCTATCAGTTGCGTACCAAAACATTTTCTTCTTAGCAGAACTTCGTTTCATGTGCCTTGTTTCAGACGAACTACACTAAAGCGGTACCGGTGTGTTCGCAGTTTGCACTCCGTCTAGAAATGGTCATCGTTCTACACATTTTCCAACGTGCAGACCACTTTCAGTTTACAGATTTAGTGCGACTTGAAAACAAATCCAAATAGAAAATTGCCGTGTTTTATTTTTTTGAAAACATGAATGGAAGTTTGCATTTTTGTAGATTAAATGCTTTAAAATATCACAAACCACTGAAAACAATTCCGATAAACCATGCGTACATTGGTTTGTTATAGCCTTTGGGTTAGTTGTCTTGATGCATGCTCAATAATCCAGGTATGGAAATCACAAAAAGAGGAGAATCAGTTCAATTGGATCAGAAGTTTATTTGGAAACGTTTCGTCACTCACCAGGTGACTTCTTCAGCCATTTAGGCAGTCCTCGCCGAAGTGAGTCAAAATGAGACTGAAGAAGTCACCTGGTGAGTGACGAAACGTTTCCCAATAAATTTCGGATCCAGTTGAACTGATTCATCGCTTTTTGTGACTTTGGGTTAGTTATTTGTAAATAAATTAATTTTTTCTTCCATACTTACTAAACAATAGAAATACGTGTTCACGGGTCATCTGTTGGAAAATAAATTATATAACCAAATTATGTCAGGCATGATATTGTGGTCACTATTCCTACAATATGTTGTAGCCTATGTAGAACACTATTTTATATATTGGCTAATGGTGAAATGGTACTTCGAGCTTCTGTAGCCATTTTATAGTTAGTTGCAAGTCAATTCAAAGACAAAGCCTGTTCATATTTTTTCCTCTGCCAAGCTATACAATATCTCAGAACGGCTTATGAGATAGCAATTGGGTAGCTTATTGCCTCTTCAGCCTGTTATGCCAAATATTTCTCCCCTCTTTTATATAGTTAACTTTATTCAATGAATGAAAAATATGTTGTTGTTTTTTAGATCCACTGTGTATATTGCACAAGTCGTAGAATACTAGGCAGTACAAATGTTCAACGTAGCTATATTATACAACGTACCTATATTATACAATAACAAAATCATTGGGTATTCCAGATGGCATTATTGTTATTATTATTATTATCATTATTATTATTTTCATCATCATTATTATTATTATTATTATGACCACTACTAATGATAATAAAAATAATAGCATAACATACTTAAGTTTGCTACAATTGCCCCTCTAAAAAAGATAAAAGATAAAAATCAGAGTACTCTGAAGGTTTTCTCTGATTTCTTTTGTTTACCATTTTAAAAGGTTCTATAGTTTTCAGGATCATTTTTGGAATCTTTGTATTTGAAAATATTATTGGACGGGCATTTCTTAACCCACATTATTTTATATACACGATATTTTGCAAGGCCATGGCCCAGCATTTATTTAACATTAGCGTTCCCTTCATTTGCCTCGACGTAATGTGGCTACGGATGAGGGCACAGGACATTTAAAGGCAAATCCCAGGGAGGCGTTCTTTGGGGGTGCCTCAGAATGACAGACAACTATGCGCTTTGGACTTACTTAGAATGGCTTACGCTTATTGCATACCAATTGTAGTAACAGTAAATTATTTAGTGTGCGAGATTTTTAGAAATTTGTTACGTTTTGTGTGAGACTACTGTTATCATTATCGCAGACCAGGAAACGTCCAATTGGCTGTCAGTTGACAAGCAGAACAGGTCGCTCTCCTCGGTGCTGAAAATCTCCGCTTGTTGTAATAATGTAATGGCAATGAGGCACAACAGAACATCAGCCAATCAAAAACAAAATGGACGATGATTTGTTCCAGCTGAGACAACTCCCGTAAGTAGCCCATACCTATTAAACGAATGCAATTCATCTGAAAAGAAATACATTTCTATTCATTTAGACAACGTCTGTTTTCACCGAGAACCGACGAGTCGCCCCCATGACAGCCTCCTCTCTGCTGTGGTGGTTTGATTATCTTGCTGGACCCAAAATAGCACATCACGCCTTAAAAAGCAGTAGGCTTACATAATAACTAATAGTCTGGGACGGCGGATTTGATTCCCTTTGCTTTTCTATCTCGTTCCAGTCATGATATACTGTGCTAAGCATGACGTTTGAGACTTTACCTGCGTATGAATGGTTGTTTTGTCCGAAATATCAAACAATCGTTTTCACATTCAGAATTTTACATTTAAAGGTTATCCTATTTTCCCTATTTACCACGAACATAGCTTTCCCCATTTAAACACGCACACAAGAAAATATTCATACCGACTTTACCAATGAAATGTCTCACCAACTGAACATTAGGAACATTAGAGGAGCATTCTATTTCCAAATCTAACATAGAATGTAGAAGACTAGAATAATATGGACGTTTTTGGGGGTGATCTGCAGCACTCGTAGCACTTCCTTTGCAGACTAGTTCATATAATTACTGTGATTAAGTCTTTGGGGGCAGTTCCCCACTCAATAAGCCATCTACTAACTTTGAGTGGGTTGAATCTGCATCATCCATAATTAATTTTCAGAAAACATTGATGAATTTTGGAATTGTTCTTGCAAGCTTACCACAGGGCGGGGGGCAATAATTATGGGCTACTGGTTGTCATCTTTCATTGTAGTATTATGTCTTGGTGAACTTTGACCATTGACATAACATAATGTATAAATTGATGGCAATGAGATTTTATGACCTGAAATTCCTCATGCAATCTGTATGGAAATATTTTAGGGAGTGTAAACTGATGACCAGTTTTGATGTTTACCATATACATTGCTGAACAGGCTGACAGTGATGAACCTCAGTTGGATTCTTGAACATAGTATTTCCACACATAAGTAGGTATTGGGATATACATTAGTATCATGCAAGAATACCATATCAATGATTATGATAACAATACTTTGTATTTTGCAGAGAACCAGGTAAAAAGCAGTATTGAATAACATCAGCCATTCATGAAACACAGCAGTCTATACAGATCTAGATGTGTTAATTCTTCCTTTCTTTCAGTGTTGTTAAGTTTCGTCGTACAGGTGAGAGCACACGCTCTGAGGATGACAGCGAAAATCGAGAGCAGGGACTGCACTCCAGGCCAGAGCAGACAGATCTGGAGTCTGAGGCACTCACAGAAGGAGCACCAGTCCCCCGCGAGTTTGCTAACCCTACCGATGGTACTGTACAGTGCAGCTAATGCAGCTCCAGACAGCAACTCTGCTCCTCCATCTGAGTCAATATCACTGCTTTACATCATCACCATTAATACACATATCTTGATCTGAGGAATATCTTGCTTTTTTCCATCAACCACAGATACATTTATGGTGGAGGATGCTGTGGAGGCCATAGGCTTTGGGACATTTCAGTGGAAACTCTCCATCCTCACTGGTCTGTCCTGGGTGAGAACCACTCGAGGGGGGATATGCAATTTCTGTTACCAGTGCTTTGTTTTGGGTTGGTTGGGCTTTAGGGGTATCTCTCAATGAATACTCATTTACTTTGTCTTCTTCTGTTGTTATTTCCCCCCCCATCTCATTGATGTTTTTTTTTCAGATGGCAGATGCGATGGAGATGATGATTCTCAGCATTTTGGCTCCACAACTCCACTGTGAATGGAGACTGCCAAGTCTGGAAGTGGCACTACTTACCTCGGTAATAGCTCCCTACTGTCGTCTACTTACACCTGAGAGATACTGATGACGTGTATGGAAAGGGTCTAAAATAGGCTTCAGTATGAAATGGCGACAATATGTGGATGGAATATGCAATGTGATTCTGATTCTGATGGAAATTGAGCCTTTTACTTCCTTCAGAATATCTAAAATAAACCAACTTCTCCAGTTTAGAGGTTAATTCACAAAGCTCAGTCTTATACTCATAATAAAACCAGTAGTCAGATATAACTTTTCTAGTTTTATAACCTTAGATACACCATAATAAAACCTCCAGTTACATTCTTTTGTTTGTAAATAACTAATACTAGGTTTACGTATGTCTATTCTCAGTTGTCTTAAGAACTGTTTGAGAGTCTAGTCCTCATCAATGGCTTTTGTGTGTAAATTATAAGCGAGGGCGGGTGGGCATTCATACTTTGTTGATTTGATCTGATAGGCTGTATGTAAACAAAGGTGTCTGACAATATCATGACTATCACAAAAAAAGACCACCTAAGAAAATTTAATTAGGGGAGCTCTTTAAAAACCGAAAAGTCAAAAAACTGAATTCTACCATTTACTATCTTTTATTCTATAGAGAATGCAAGTGCTGTATAAGTATGAGTCCCTTGACAAATTGTGTGAAAAGGGATATTGGGAATTTTGGTCTGACCTTAAAATCTATATTACTTGAAAATAGTATTTTCCAGTATTATATTAAGGCTTTCATTCATTCCTATTTTTCCAACATTTTCCAGAAAGCCATAATTGATAGTCTGTCACCATCCCCAAATGGGCAGAATGGTGGCCCAGTGGTTAGCGCTGTTGCCTGACAGCAAGAATACCCTGTATTTGAATCATAGGCTGTCCCAGGTTCTTTTTGTCTGGAGTTTGCATTTTCTCCCTCTGACTGCATGGGTTTCTAACCACCATCAAAAAGACATGCATGCAAAGGGTTAATACACCTCCCTGGTTAATACACCTGCCTTTTCCTTTGAGCAAGGCAATAGGAATAAGAACTGGAGTTGGTCCCTAGGAGCCGCAATTGCTCACTGCTCCAATACAATCAGATGGGTTTAACGTAGAGGACACATTTCATTGTATATACTAACCATGACAAATGAATGAAGCTTTTTCTAAATAATTACCAAACCAAATGAAGATATCCAGGACTATTTGCAGTTTAGAGCTGTATGAGATGATACACAGATTTTCTTATTTGTAGTATGCACCCTAAAGCTGCTGCAGGATATTAATATCAAGTCTTGTGTATTTATATGCTTCTGTCTCACTAATCCAGGCAGTGTTTATTGGAATGATGGTCAGCTCCTCCCTTTGGGGAAACATATCTGACAAGTATGGCAGAAAAACAGTAAGTTGTGAGAAAGTCTCTACATCAAGTGCAACTATATGTAATAGTACACATAGCATGTTGAATGAATTAAATAATTCTGTCCAGGGAAGCTAGTACTAAATAAATGACAAACAAATGACACAACACCTTATTAAAGAAAAGTGCTGAAGTACCCATATTCATTCTTCACACACATAAGCTGCTTCAGAAACTATTAAGAGTAAACCTCCATTATTTGCTCTCTAAGTAATCTAATGGTCTACATCAATCTTAATACACTTTACCCAAACATGTAAAATGAATCATCAGAATTTGAAATACAACACAGAAGTGTTATTAATGTATTTTTTTCATATGAAAAACATGACTTTTTCAGCTTGGCTTTCCAAATCGGAAGGTTGCATGATTGCTAGAGATATGTCATACAGAGTCCCTTGAAATGTTTCTTTCTGATGCCTGGAAAATCTTTATGAATTAAATATCACTTTATAAATGCAGTCACTTTTTTATGTTTTGACTGTCTGTGTACACAGGGTCTCAAGATGAGTGTACTATGGACCATGTTTTATGGTCTGATGAGTGCATTTGCACCAATATATGGCTGGATTCTCTTTCTCCGCGCACTTGTGGGCTTTGGCATTGGAGGAGCTCCACAATCGTAAGTTACCCCTCATCTTTTCTCATGAAGGATAATTTCACAGCAATTTAAGATGGGATTAACAGTGACATATCTCTTTAAAAGGGTGACACTGTATGCTGAGTTTCTGCCCATGAGGTCTAGAGCTACATGCATTTTGCTGATAGAGGTACGGACCACAATTTACTTTCTCTTTCTTTTTTTCCACTTATCCAGCCACAGTACCTGCTGGCTAGTATATTTTTTAATGATATCAAAATGCAATGCATTTGGAGCAAGATGGAGTGAATTACATATCTTCCACAGATATTTTGGGCACTGGGAACTGTGTTTGAGGTGCTGTTAGCAATTCTGGTAATGCCCACTTTGGGCTGGCGTTGGCTGCTGGCCCTCTCCACTATTCCCCTGTTCATCTTTGCCATCCTGTGTTTTGTGAGTATTACATCAGCAATTGCACCACAATACTTTACTATTATACATGCTATAGGTTAAGACAGAATCTGCAAATAATAATTAATACAGAAAAATGTGACGTAACTTTTGTGTGTGTGTGCGGGGACGGGGGATGCAGTGGCTACCGGAGAGTGCTCGATATGACGTATTGACAGGGAACCAGGAAAAGGCTCTGGCCACCTTGAAACGTATTGCCACAGAGAATAGAGCACCAATGCCCTTGGGAAAGCTAATTGCTGCCAGACAGGTATATCTTATTATACTAATACAATACCATCCTCATTAATACAATGTTCATGTAAAGCCTGTCTGCTTTAAGACTCACTTTACTTACGAGAATTTCTTTTGCTAAATGTCTTTCTCTTAATTAGGAGAATCGTGGGAAGATTCAAGATCTATTTTCTGCACACTTCCGTTGGACCACAGTTTTGCTGTGGTTTATTTGGTAAATGAGTGTAAATAGCTATATTTATTGTATTGCATTATTTTTACACAAGTATGTATTTAGTTGTGTTTTGTATTGTCTTAGTTGTCTGTAAAGTGTCCTTGGGTCTTTTGAAAGGCACTATATGAATTAACATTATTGTTATGATTATCAATAATAATAATAATAGTAATAATGATGGTAGTAATGATAATAATAATAAATCAATCAACCATTGATTGCAAACCCATGCTGTCATATACCACCTGCTCACAATTTATTTCCCATCTACTAAAAGTCTTTTTTTATTTGTTCGTTTCCAATACACAGGCAATTTGACTTGAGACTCACTTTGACTGATGTCTCATACTATATTCTCAGTCATTCTTTAATTGGTATGTTTTCAAATCCAGAAAGATTACTGTGGTCTGTCTTCTCAGGTTCTCCAATGCCTTCTCCTACTATGGGCTGGTGCTGCTCACTACAGAACTGTTCCAGGAGGGTGGAGCCTGTGGAGGTGAGTCACTACTCCATTGATTTCAAAAGTTGCTCTCAAGGACACACACCATTTAATAGTCTTGCAAATATATGAAATTCACTGCCATAGCTTACAACATCGGTGGCTTCACAAGTTAAAATATGAAGGTATTGCTATTTGAAACGTTTGTGTATTTGTGTCTAGTATATAGAAGCAACTATACTCTTAGGGTTGTGCTCTGTAGTAGGTGTGCGAGCTGTTTTATGGTATTCTCGCTCTCTCTAGCATCCAAAGGCCGTAAGAGGGAGCCCCGATGTAGCCTGGAGTGTAAATACCTGAACTCAGATGACTATAAGGACCTGTTGTGGACCACCTTGTCTGAATTCCCAGGTAGGATATGTCCACAGATTCTCTTCATCTTCATTCCGTCAAACAACATATTTTTCCAAATTCGAATCCTTTTTCCTACTATTTAAGTCCCACATTAAGCTCTGTGATACATGCAGCATGGGTAGAAATGACTGATTACCTTCACATCAAATAGGACTGCTGGTGACATTGTGGGCTATTGACCGTCTGGGGAGGAGGAAGACAATGGCATTGTGTTTCTTCGTCTTCTCTCTATGTATTATACCCCTATATGGTTGCGTTGGCAGGTAAGGTGGATCATGGTGACAGATTTCTTTTTAAAAGAAACGGAAAATGCCGACTGAAATTCCGGTTTCACCATTTGCAATATCAATAATGTCACTGCTCTTTTCAGGACATCCATGACGGTGTTGATATTCATCGCCAGGGCATTCATAGCAGGAGGATTTCAGGCTGCCTATGTGTACACCCCAGAGGTAGGGTCAAATGATCTGCATGTGGAGTAAAGTCTCAAATAACAACATGCTCTCAAATACTGGCCGGGGTTGCAGCTTGTGGCAATGCTTCTGTTTGACAGAATCAATATTACAGTAGAATACTGAGGTTCCTTTTTGCATGTCATGATTAGTCCCCAAGTGGGGTGGACACAGACTTAGATGGAGTGTAGGGGATTACGGCTGGATGTCCTTCCTGATGCCTCACATTGTGTTTAACCTGCAACATCTGACTCATCAGTTCCTTTGGTGCCTGTTCTACTGCTTGGCTACCGCAGCCCCATATTACTGTTGAACACTGAATAGTGAAATTAGTTATTAGAACAACACAAAAATTATAGTAGCTATTATGTTAACCTAAATGCATGTCAAATTTAGAAAAAAAATAATGAAAGGGAAATCTACTGTAACGTCTGTCTAAAGTAGAAATTAAACACTACCATAAAAAATAAATTAAAATCTACTACTGAAAAAGGAAAAAATAGATATAATGGCCTGTCTCTGATAATAGCCTCTATTATCTGATACCTCAGATAATATAATCTGAGGTAGATATAGGCCTTGGCCACTATTTGGGAATTGACGATATACATTCAAACACAGTAAAGTAGAGCTGGTAATAGTTTTAATATTACCATTCGTCATCTTCCAATGGTGTTATTTCAGTATTAAATTTGGATACCATCACAACATGATATACAAAATGTATTGTCTAAATCAATGATGATGAGAATCAGAGTGAAGAAGTGTTATTTGAAAAGTCAATTTGTCTTGATAGTACACTTTAGCAAACAGTCCAATGTGATGAACGTCAGCTGGGTCCTTTAACATGGTAGTTTTACATAGCAGGCAGACATCATCATAGACATGTCAATATTGTGTACATGACAATATTTCCATATTCCAGCACTAGGTCAAAGACTGTGGGCCCTGGCAGCTCAGTGGTAGAGTACATGTTTCGAGAACTGATGAGCCAGATGCTGCGGGTTCGAACCCACCGTGGGGCATCAGGAAGGGCATCCGGCCATAATCCCTCAAGCTCCATCTAAGTCTGCATCCAACCCCACAATATGGGGACTAACTGTGACATGTAAAACGGACCTCTCTCATTAGGTCAAATACTGTAAAGCCTATTGTGTTAGAATGCAGTGTATACAATGCCATTTACTATCAGAGCAAATTAATAGCTGAATATAATGTAGCCAATACAGCCACTCCACTATTTTTCCCCAAACATCTCTGCAGGTTTACCCAACAGCCACCAGAGCTTTAGGTTTGGGAACAAGCAGTGGGATGGCCAGAGTTGGTGCCCTTATCACACCTTTTGTTGCACAGGTAACAACTGTTAATGTGCCTTATCCTTGCGGTGTTGTACAAAAGCAAAGCACAAAGACAAAGTCATATACCTTTTCCCTTCATGCCCCTTGTAATGTAGGTCATGTTGGAGTCTTCTATATACCTGACTCTCTCAGTGTATTGCTGCTGTTGCCTGATGGCCGCCTTCGCCTCATGTGCTCTGCCAATTGAGACAACAGGTCGAGGCCTCCAGGAGTCCATCCACCATGAGTGGGGCCAGGAAATGATGGGCCGGGGTTCTGCCAACAAATCAGAGGATGTCCCTCGCTCTAGCTCTGGCTCTCAAGATGGAGAATAGGTTAAAGTGATACATCAGACACAGTGAGATAGTTGTGATGGAAAAAAAGGGGGCAACCAAGAAAAAAGCCAGTTGTCCCTCTCTAACTCTTGTCCTATAAGTGCAGTGTACAGGCACCACAGTGGCTTCAGACAACCAGCCAGCACAGTGTGTTTGAGAAACATGTCACTATAAATATTGTCTTCAACCACCGTTAATGTCATGATTTTGCCAATGTATAATAACAACACACTGGGCGATAGGAGATCAGATGACCCGAGCCTGAGATGAACTGAGAAATGGCATGGCAGTGGTAACCGCTTGAGGGAGTGGGAGTTCAAATACTTAAAGCATAGTATTTGATCTCTATTCCATCTTATCAGTGAAACAACAAGAGATTAAGTATTCAATATGAGACTAAAGACGTTTCAGTCAACTCTTTATTTCAAAGAGCCTTAAGATAATAGTCCTACACAGCTTTATTATTGAGAGACTGACTAACCTATCAACTTATGAAACAGCTGCTTTGAATATTACATCGGTGAGATAGATAAGCAGAGAGAACAAGGGGGAGAGGAAGAGAGAGCTGTAGGCAAGCAAGATTATCTTGTGCACACAAATTGTCAGCCTTTTACCCACAAAGCTGCTTACAGTGCACTATTGGAAATTCAGCTTTATTAGTGCTTTGCTTAACTCTAATTCCACATCAATGTAATCTTCTAGAAAAGGTCTGGTGCTCCAGGGCCTAGGAAAGACTTCTGTGAAGGCACTAATTTATAAGACAGACAGTGAGATGACATAAATCAGCGTGTTGCCAGCACATGCATTCATTTTCTGTTGTCTTAGATCATCCTTTTCTGTGTTTGAGTGAAAACAAAATTTTACATAAAATCAGCAGTTGGTAAATCCAGGAAAAGAATATTCCAGCAATGCCACAACGCTTCATTCGATGTAAATTATATTTCTATCTCCATACGGAAGCACCACACAAATTTTGAAAGGTAGTTAGAGAGCATTTGTGAGAAATTGTAGTGAGCCATGACGTGGCCAAATTATCAAATATTTTGAACACACCAGGCAAACTAGTTCTGTACAGGAGGAGATGCACTACAGGGGTGAAATCCTTTAGATGAACATGGTTAATTGGGCCTTCGTTCGATAAACCAAACCAATGTTGTTCCCTTTTAACACTAACATTATGTTCCTACATTAACATCCACTCATCCATACATGAATATAAAGAAGCAAAAAACATTATGTCTTCGCTGGGCATCGATAACATCTGTAAATATTGTATGAATACCGCGTTTTGTTGTTGTCCACGCTTTGGTTCGTAAGAAATGCTGGGATCTCCTTTGCCCAATCTGATTGTACAACTCCCATCTTGATAAAAGTATTGTTGAATCCGAATGAAACCTGGCAGAGGTGCAGCAAGCCAAATCCTACCTGCCTACGTTTCTAAATTAGTGCTGAATTAGGTGTTTGTGCACAGATTCTTGTCACTGCACTGGATGTAAATTAATACAATATGATAGTAAACTATATTTCAAAAAGAATGTTGAGTTTATGTCATTATTTATCTCAGATAGTGAAATGAACAAATTAACTTTTTTCATATTTTCTTGGAAAGGTTAGAAATATATATTGCACAAAAAATGTTTACTTCCCTAAGATCCTTAAGCTCGACCATGAAGCTTGTGTACGAGTATGGTTCGCTTTAAGAATTTATCAAGCCTCATTACTCTTCACGACACCCTTTTCAAAATTATGTTAAGAACTGAATTAACATGTATATACTGTATTTACTCGTTATTGAAGGCAAGAGGTGATGGCACACATTCATAAGCGAGCTCTTGTCCCTCTGCCTTTTTCTTCCACAATCTGACCAAAGAGCCTCGCTGCCTCCTGAGCACAGCCTCGATGGATGGTGAGTCCAAAACCACCATGGCCATAGTTGTGTATCACCTGAATGAGAACCACGATACTAGAAAATACTTTCGCATGATGGTATCAAAATCAACATGACGGTGAGCATTAACATCTATTACATTAATCGGCTTTCACTACTTACCTCTGTTTTGGTTGGTCCAGATTGTACAGTGCCCCTCTCAAGTCTCACTGAGCTGCGAGCAGGTCTGAGGCCTGTCCAGTCCTCTACTATCTTGGCATGCTGAGTTCAGAGACATATAAGGTGTAAAAAATGCATCGATATTGTAGAGGATTGGGGAAAAAAATGGCCATTATTTCCTTTTCGGCTGCATAATTAGCTCTGGTATGCTTTGAAATTGTGCCAAAATGTCAAACTAAATGAAATGAATCATGTCTGCTATTGACGTCACTGATTCAAATAAGCCCCAAGGCTGCTTTGTTTCATCGGAGAGATCAGCACAGATTGTACTGTATGGACTGAGACACTGGGCTATTTCATTACAGTCTGCATTAGACAGTGTGGGTGTGTGTATGTGTGCGTGTGTTATTTTTGTGTGTGTTTAACTGAAAGATAATTAGGGTTCTGTGTGTTTCTTTGAACACCAAGAGAGATCCCTCGTGAGAGTGAGTGAGTGGATACTGCAGGGTCTCTCCGGAACTATATCTGTTTCCTTTCCTGCTCATTCCTTTAAAAACCTTTCCTTCAAACTTTCTGCTCCCACTCGCTTGGTCATTCCCGTTATCCATCCCTCCAACCCAAACCCCTCCTTTCACTCAGACTTCTCTAATTTTCTGACCCAGCTATGTGCCAACTCATCCTATGTTCTCCTACTGGGTGATCTTAATATCCACATCGATGACGATGCGGGTATCGAACCAGCAACCTTCCGATTGGCCAGACGACCACTCTACCCACTGAGCCATGCCATCAAATGAATAACATCCTTTGGAAATCTCAAAATGTTCTCTCCATCAGCTCTTTCTGCCTCTCTTGCGGGCAGCATAGCTCAATGGGTAGAGTGGTCGTCTGGCAATCGGAAGGTCACAGATTCAAACCCCAGTCCTGTAAAAAGTGTGTTGAGGTGTCCTTGAGCAAGACACTGAACCCCTAACTGCTCCCTGAGCGCCATATGTTGGCAGCTCACTGCTCCTATATAATAGGATGGGTTAAAATGCAGAGAAATCCAAATTTCCCCTTGTGGGACTGATAAGGGAATCAATTCCATTAAACAAGATCTGTCACATATATTTCCATTTGTAGAGCTGGCTCGTTGGTCCGGTCTAGCCAAAAAGAAAATTGTGCATGTTTGACCTCTTTGTTGAGTATCTAGTAGAAGATGGTGCTAGGCTGTCTGCATAGTAAATTTAATGTAAATGTAATGTAAATGCATTTAAATTATACAATTATAGCCTCTCCGGGGAACCATCACGTTATCATGGTGGAGAGGTTTGTGTGTCCCTGTGAACTTGGGAGCTGTGTTGTCCGGACCCTAGTGCTCCTAGTAGGGTCTCCCATTGCAAATTTTGCTCAGGTGAGAGATCAGACTAAGAATGGGTAACAGGGGTAAAGCACATAAGATGACCACCATTACCAAAAGAGAACTGAGCCAGAAGGCAAAGCTCTCAATCAATGTTTGTTCCTACTCTCAGCTATGGCCATGAAAGCTGGGTCATGATCGAAAAAACAAGACCGTGGATACAAGCAGCTAAAATGGGTTTTCTTAGTTTGTGTCTGGTGTCTCCCTTAGAGACAGGGTGAGAAGCTCAGACATACGTGAGGGACTCGGAGTAGAGCCGCTGCTCCTCCAAGTAGAAAGGAGCCAGTTGAGGTGGTTTGGGCATCTAATAAGGATGTCACATGGTCACCTCCCAAATGGGGTTTTTCAGGCACGTCCAGCTGGGAGGAGGCCTCAGGATAGACCAAGGACCAGATGGAGGGATTATATCTCCACACTGGCCTGGAAACACCTTGAGATCCCCCAATCAGAGCTAGTGGATGTTGTAAGGGAAAGGGAAGCTTGGAGGTCCCGGCTGAAATCTGCCACCTCTGCAACCAGACACCGGATGAGCAGTTGACAATGGATGGATTGATGGATGTGTTGGTCAGGTTGGAGGCGTGTGCTTTGCGATCCTAGGAGGCTATGGCTGGTTTCTGTTGGCGCACGCAAGAAATGTACAGGGATGTATTTCTTTGTTTATCTAGGTAATTGTAGGCTAATCTTATGTTCTGGAATTAGCTTCTTATTAACTTTGAGTAAATAACTTGGGGAAATATGTGGAATTAATGTTTAGGCACAAAATGATACTTTGTTTATTGAAACATATCTGTATCTTTTGTATTTTTAGTTTTATAAATTGTGGTTCAAGGTAACACTATGGAAACCATCTCCAGTGTCCTGAGAAGTCACCACTTTGTATAGCTCGCTGTCTAGGCTGTGTAGAGCCACATAGCTGAGGGCAGAAGACGGACAATCTGTGGCCTCGGTGGAAAGTACCCCCGGAGTGGTTTTCTTAGCATAGGCACCAAGTTTTTTCTTTTGTCTCAGTGGTGTCCTGTTGTATCCTGTTTCACAGCAGCTATTTCCATCCTGTTTTTCTACTCCGACTATTCAGTATAACATGCATATTGTATTTTTAAGAAGAAGGCTGGTACGAATGTATTTTTTAGGTTGGTGGGATAAGTTACTTAACAAATGGAAAACAATCATTGTTACAGTCTTGACGGCCATCCCCATGGCTATACTCATTTCCAGACTCCTTGTTTGCTCTATTATTCCCTGTATTAGAAGTTTCATTATTCATATGATTGACAAATCATTTACATCTCAAATGGCTTCCCTTACCAAACAATTACCTCTGCTTAGAAACACACTTGATTTATTCCCTGTACCTGATTGGATCTCACCCTATAATATTGAATATGACTTGGTCCTCACCTCCATGGTATAAATTAATCATGTCTGAAAAATGAAAGAATATATAGACTAATTTCCGCTATTGCCATTCAGATCACAGATAGGTGATCCCCAATGATGATACGAAAAGATAGCTGAGAGATGAGTAGCTGAATGGATAGATAGTTAGATGAGCAGACAGTTAGAAAGATCCCCAGCTTTGCTAATGACAAATGAAATATCTGTGTTTCAAAAACACAGCATTGATTTCTGATTTATCAATTTGTGATGTGTTTACATATACCTTGTGGATAGTATTCACAGATGTTAGGATATATTTTGTACCATATTTGTGGTCAAAGTATGGCCAAAGGGGGGACTGTTATGGCAAATTTATCATATAGGCTCTCATAACCACAATTGGATGTGCTTTACACCAGTTATCCCACTCTATCCTCGAAGTAAAATTTCTACTCCTAGTGGGGCCTTGCCTTCTTGCATCTAAGACAAAATAGCATAGCCTCATCTCATGTGTGTTACCCCTGTAATCTCATTTTGTCCTTGCAATAAATTCCACTGTTTAGTTGGCGCCTTTCCTTTCAGCATCTCGACAAGACAGCATACTTGGACACCTGATTGCCAAGGCCACAGATCTCATCCTTGCCTCAACCACCCTGTCTCCACAGTGTATAAATAACAATGTATCAGTTCACTCAGGGTCAGACCCTCTTTACACATTGTGTGAGCAAACTCTGTCCTTTCAGTGTCGAAACTATTGCTCTGTAACTCCAATAGCTTAATAAATATGTAAAGGCCACTTTCTGGTTCCCGCACTTATTTTTATGTCCCTGAAAAAAAATGTCAGGACAATTGTTCGGGCTTTCAGAGCAACCATCCACTAAAAAGTAAGGTTGTAGAAATCTTTTCATCTCCTTAGAAGAAATGGTAAATTGACTTGTTCTTACATAGCACTTTTCTAGTCTAGTGACTACTCAAAGCGCTTTACATCGAATGCCTCACATCTACCGAGCCACCGTGGGGGTATAGGAACCCGCTGCGCTCGACTTCTGGGTGTGTTCTCTACCACTGAGTCACTGCGGCTCCAATACAATTATTTTTTCCTTGTATTTATTTATTTATTGCTGTAGAATCGGGATATTTATAGTAAGTTGACATCATTTTCACAGCTCATTTAGTGGCCAGGTTTTTTTTCCCTCACCAGCGTAGTGCAGACACGTAAAGAAAAGTGAAGTGTTTTTGTCATGCTGACCATCCTCATAAATAAGCGATCTGCAGAATTCTTTTTTTTCTGCTGATCACAAAAGTAATATCAATTTCTTTATGTCAGCATCTTTCTTATCACAGAAAAAGAAGTGTGATAGACTCCACAGACAAACCATTGATAAGTCACTATCCACTTACCTTGAGGCTTGGCTCAAGTTTACAGGCTGCCTCCAAGATTTTTTGATGGTCAATGGAGTTGTTCTGCTCACTCCAGTTTCCAAGCTGAAACACTCCACCAACAGTAACTAGCCGGCTCCTGTAGGCGCAGAGATACCACTGATAAAGGATAAGTGCTTTAATAAGGCCTTGGTATCAAAATCGGAATAGTTTTGACAGAACATGCAAGAGACAAAGCCCCACAATATACACAGAAGTGGAATTGTGTTACACGTCCTCTTGCGTTTTAATGTTGAGCTACGGTAAATGAATACCCTGGAATGATGTATGGTGTACTGTATACGCCTGTGGTAAAATTGTGGGTGAGAATCCAGTGCTTCAGCCAAGGGGCATCCACCTGAGGATCAGACAAAGTGGATTTATGCATGTGTTGATAAGACCTCTTTTTTTCCAAATCTTTTTTCCATTCTCTCACCTTTATTATTTGCCCGCGTCCTGGTTTTAGATCTGGATCAGGCTGGAGCTCACCTGATCTCACTCCCGTGCAGTTGATTATCACATCTGCCCCAGTTTCTGCCAGCTAAATAGGAAAGGCCAAGACATAAAGAGACAGTAGTGTTCTCCTGATAGTTAATATTACACAGCAAGCAGGAGGTTACTGTTTTTGGGGAAAAAAAAGTAATACTAAAAGACTGAAGTTTACTAACCTCCTTGAAAGACTCTATTTTCCTGTGGTAAAATTTCACACCCCTCGTCTGCAACCTGGGATTAACAAAACAAATATTATGTGCTGAATAGTCACATAGTTAACCTTCACTGTAGATGGGTAACCAGAGCACATAGAAGATGATAAAATAGATAAAAAAATAGCAATAATAAAAGATAGTACACTATCAGTGGCTTTCTCCTTTAGGTAATAAATGACCTTGCAAACAACCACTCATTATGTAGTTCACTCAGTTTGATATGTGATCACTTGAGATTCAGTTCAAGTAAAAAGTCTCTGAAATTTTATCATCATCTGTTAAGGAAAGTATGAATGATATAAATTATTTGTGTTATGATATATGAGCTGCCTCTCAGAAACGTGTTGAAGATCACTTGCAATGTATTTGAACCACCTACCAATCCATCAGCCAAGGTAAGTAGGTTTTGCCTTCCACCATGAGAGCAGTGTTGAACCACCCATTGCTAAGGGGTTAGCAACATTAGGAGAGAGGGGGAGAACAGACAGTTAGCGTCAAAAAAGTCATCTACCTTTTTTAATTGATGAATAAAACTAAAAAGGTATACCAGTATCCAGGAAACATCTCTAACTCTCGCTTTGTAAGATGCCTGAAGCCCAGAACAATATCTTTAAATGAGGGCTCCTGTGAGAAATAAACAAGCAAACAAACAAACAAGAAAACAGAGGCCCATGCCATGATATGATATTCATTATTTCCTAAATCTGGATTGGTTGTGCTGATTTGCATGTGAGATGCATAATTCTTTTAATTCATCCTGGAGCCTCAACCCCAAGCATCAGGACCTTGGAGGCTTTTTTCCCCTGCCATGCTATAGGCCTGTTCTTTGTAAGGGTTAAAAGGACATTCGGTTCAGTTGGGCAAAACGCCAATGGACTCAGTTTATTCCATTGTGTGGCAGACACTGTATTGGCATACAGTAACAAGATAGACCAGTCAATTAAGGTTATACTGTGTTATCAGTTATCTGTTATGGTCCAACTAAGTGTTTCATATTACACGCTGGATATAAACCGTCTTTCTAAGCCAGTCAAAAGATACAATATTAACTTAGAATATATATAAAAAGCATTTTTCCACAGAGAAAGCAGTACTCACAGGTGCAGGCTCACAGCAGAGATTGTAGCCAGACTGAAGGAATATACCCATTTTTACTGAGTCGGGTGTACTGAGGAAACCCAACAGGTATTCAAATGTCTCTTTATTCCATTTTCTACGGGTGAGCAAAAACACAACATTAAAACCGATCTTCACTGTTTGTTCAACAAATAGTGGGTTTCAAGTATACTCTGCAGAGCACTCACGTCTCTCGGACATTGCCCTTGTCATACAGATACGGCTGCCAGAGGCCTGCAGCTCCATCACTGGTGGTCAGTGGAGTGAAACAGTCTGCATACACCTCAATGGTCAGGGGACTTACAATGGAGTGGTACTGCTCATAGATGCTCTGGGCTGTTGACAGGCCGATAACTCCAGCTCCAATCACTGCCACCCGCATGTCTGAGGGAACAATGAACCCATCAGTTGAACACGAAGAAAAACACACCAATATTTTCAAAGCGAACATGACAACTGTGATTTTTTTTGTCATGTCAGAATCAGTCAGTTTATCTGCCATGTAGGTTTTCACTTGAAGTTTGATTCTAGTTTCGTGGCTCCAATAGGTAGTTCATTCACGTAGTTTTAGCAGATTATGTTATATTGAAACCGTTTAATGCAAATGTTAAGGCTACATACGCTTTAACTACGAAAGCAAAATTATGTGCGAATAATTCGCAGCTTTAGGATGACAGATGAAAAATAATCTTGGAAGGCTTCTTAGACTCTGCATCCACACAGTAGAATTGGTCCACTTATCTGAATTAGATACCACTGTTCGTAAAAAAAATACCATTTAAAAAAAATAAGCAACTACGATTTTGATGTAACAGAATTTATCTATCGATAAGGCCTGCAGCTGAACCAGGAAGGGTCACTTTGCTTTGACTTCAACGCAACATGCAAAACACGTTAACGCCATAACATTCTTAGGAAATGGAATTTATACATATGTGAAATACTGGAAAATGTGCAAATCAGATGTTACACGGACTTTATGTATCGGTTTGGCCCGCAGCTCAGTGAGTATCAAGTGCACTAATACAAGTCAGTGCAAATCAGGGTTTATAAAAGATACTCTGTACTCTAAGTAGCGATTGCGATCGTACCTGGTAAACTGATCTTTTTTGGAAATGGAGATTTAAAAGAAACTTCCCCAGTTCTTCAAGGGTTCCCTTGTCTCTGTGAACGCTGAAACTCCCAGGGTGTCACATGGTAGATCTCGGTCCACTGAGTCTATTCTTAATCTCCTTTTCTTTTTTTTCAAAAGGCTGTACTGCCAGAGTACAAGTTACGCCCAACGCCCCCTTCACGTTACGCTCCTCTCTTGCAGTCCACACAGACTGACTCCTTCCTCTCCCCTGGCTGCGTGGACCTAATCGTGACATGTAAAAAAATGTCCTCACATTCGTAAAACCTTTGAACACGTTTCCATCTGCCAAAAATTATATCACAGAGTTTATTTTTGAGGGATTATTGCGTGAAAGTACCTTTCCCTTATCAGTCCCGCGAGGGGATATTTGCAATTCTCTGCATTTAACCCATCCTGCTGTATAGGAGCAGGGAGAAGCCATCGATTAGCACCCGGGGAGCAGTCCGGGCCGTGGGCCACGGAACATATTTGTGGTAGGCAGGGCCAAACATCGTCACAACTAAAAAAACAAAACTAACAACGCCCCCCCACCACACACACACACACAAGACGCGCAAGACGCGCTAACCGAATGAATGAAACTCAGTAACACTTGCCTTTGCAAATATAGATGCCTTTTTATTTAAGAAATATAAACGCATTACATTTTTGTGGCTAAAACTAAAATCAATTTACCAATGCCTTGATGCATGCTAGGTAATCCGGGTAAGGGAATCCCAAAAAGAGGTGAATTGGTTCAACTGGAACTCAGAGGATTTTTTGAATAAACTTCTGAGTCCCAGTTGAACGGATTCACCTCTTTTTGTGATTGTCACCTTACCAATGTTTTTCTCTCCTTCCATATTAGTACTCAGTTTTCTCTATTGTCTGCGGCCGATTTTTCAAGACATTCTATTGAAATAAAGATAAATGAAAAAAATAAACACTGGCTTCCGTGGATGCTCTGTAGGCCTATGTTCAGTACTCTTTCAGTCCCGATTAGTCTGAGTCTCCATGCGTGACACTTGCGACGCAGGCGATTCTTTGGGAAGTATGGAGACGTGGTGAATGGACAGGAGGAAGGCACACCGTTGGGGAGGCAGTAGGGCTAGCAGGTGAGCTGAGGACGGCCGATACATCGGGATACTCCATCGTCGGTGTAGCTGGGGGCAGTTGATGCTACACACCAACGATGCGGTAACGTTAGGGCCCGTGAGAGACGAATTCCACTTTGAATTAGACGATGAGGTAGTAGTTGTTTCGTCTGCAAGGCTTGGCATCTTCTTGTTGTTATTTAGTTTAAAAAAATATGTGATTGACTTGTGTTTCATTTCGTTTTAGACTTCTGATGGCGCTCTGCAATGTTCTTTGCTAGCTTGTCTCACTAGCAGTTAGCAATACAACATGCAGCGATTTAACAATCGAAGCATAACGGGCTGTTTTACGTGACTATATCACTAACATTACAGCAACGATATTTCAGTGTTTCGAGAGTCTCAAGACGCTCTAGTGTTGGGCTGATCAGGGCTTTTGCCTGCTGTCGAGCTTGCTGGTGTGACGTGATCCTCTCAAAGTAGGTCGGCCATGGCCTTTGTGTCCCCCTACCGGTCCGCTGCCCATGGTTAGATGTTAGATGCCGAATCATGTCAAACACTCAATTCATAGACTTATAATCATTACCATACTTAAGTGTGAATCTCCTAAACTATTTCAAAGCCTGGTTTGTGAAATCGTTGCATCACTTGGCCATGTTGATATTAATCATAATATTATGGGGAGCTGCTGGGAACCATACCCAGGTCTTGCGCACCAATGGTAACCACTCTAACCAGTTAGCTAAAGGATTGGATCCGTTAGCCCAGGGCTAGGGAGTTTTATTGTTACACCACCCCCTTCCTTCGGGAAATACCTCCACCTCCCACAGGATTCTAGCAGCTCTCACACTTCCAATGGTCCAACATCCAACTTCTGACACCAATGTAGGGAACTCGGGAGGAGGGGCAGCCCGGATTGTCTGCACCGGTCAGTCAAATGGGCTAGTGGGCTTTATGAACCTATTTTTTACATTGTTTATATAATTGCCTTATCACAGACTTTTGGATCTTTGAAATGGTATCCAGTAGCCTCTGTAGTTCCTCTTCTATGAGAGACACTAAGGCGTCATCGCAGTACTGTAGCTCAATAATTAATGTGGTGGTGGGTTTACTTTTAGTCCTGAATCTGTTTGATGTTCACAATATTCCAATCAGTTCTGTGTATGATTTTGACTCCCTGAGGCAGACCCCTGAAGTGGAGGATGGTGGCACTGAAGACAGAGAACTG
Organism: Regalecus glesne; assembly: GCA_900302585.1. Lineage (NCBI taxonomy): Eukaryota > Metazoa > Chordata > Actinopteri > Lampriformes > Regalecidae > Regalecus > Regalecus glesne. The sequence continues at coordinate 48,613 of OMLC01035432.1, forward strand.
GGTTGGGACAATAACATAGCCTTATTTAGCTCCGGTGTAGACCTTGGAGGATTCCGTCTCGTCTCTGTAACTGCTGAGTACTGGCGGACACATTGTCATGTAGTTGTCATAGTACTCTGATATATTTATCAGGGCTACATATTTTTGACGAAACTAGCCAGAGGGTCTAGTGTTTTACTGAATCAAAAGCTTTGGTTAAGTTTGTGAAGGCCATTGTACAATGGTTAATTCTGTTCCTGGGCTTCTTCATGGGCTTGGCAAACAGTAAAATCATCTCCATGGTTCCTCTGTT